>BGPR01016406.1:21713-34604 GCA_013235015.1 Araneus ventricosus | reverse complement strand
TGACATTTCCTGAATGAAATGAGGTTGCATCCAGATACGACGAAGATCTTCTCTTCCAGCAGCAATTTTTCGACTGAAGGATTTTCGCAGACCATCCCAGAGCTGGCCCTCATTTCATATTTCCAGCGGATTATTTTATTGAGTTTTTCCAACTCCATTGGAATGGTTTCAGGAATCCAAAACATCATGATCAAAGGCACGGTAGCAATTACTGAGTTCATGACAGTGTCCGCTTGGTAAGTTAAGGCGCTGTCCGAGAAAGAGTATAAAATTATCTGGGATAACAGAGCGAAGCAGCATGAAAAATTTCCTGCACATGCAACGAAAGACAGAAAAGAGAAACATGCTTGCAGTTTGTCAAGCATTTTGTGGAGTTTTCTTCTGAATTTGATACATCTGATCTGAATTGAGGTTGTGAAGGCTTAGGTGGACATATTTCCAATTCTTGGCATAGATTTCTAATAGACATGCTATTGCTGTAGCAAACTGCACAGAACATCAGAATAACAAAATTAGAATAAGTTGGGAACAAAAAGTAATACAAGAAGGATTTGCAATACAGTATGAAGTACTTAAATACCATATTTCCAACTGGAATTCCGTAATAGAAATAATGGAATCCTAGTTCATCTTTTCCTATTTCACAAGCCAGCAACAACACCAAAGCGTAAATGAACGGAGAGGCAAGAATGAAACCCGCGGATACATTTATTTTCTGTTTAGACTTCGGATTATTCATGAAATTCGCTCTTCTTAATGCCGCTGTGAATTCTTCCCTTTTACCATTTATTGAAAGCACCAATAATATACTGGATGTTTTGCTAAGAACTCTTTCCAAAGCCCATTTCCATTCGTATCCATTTACTTTAACTGCCAAGAAATACAGAAACAAAGTATCGACGTAGGTTAAGAGCATTACGAACATGAAAATATAACTTATTGCACGACTTTGGTTTAAACCAAACCAACTGAGAATTTTAAATGCCCACATAATCCTGTAAAAGCTTCAGACGAAGAGTTGCAGCATACAAATGTGCTGACAACAGTTTGGGGATTCTGAGCTGCGGAATATTCACTTAATGAGTGGTCAATGATATGTCTCGCGTTTAAATTTTAGGTAACTTATATTAGGACAATAAAGAAAACGCGAACGAAATTAAGAAATAAAAAAAGCAATTCAGAAAATTGATTATTCAGTAAAGCTTTTGTTGCATTAGTCATCCAAATGCAATCAATAATGAACAAAAAATAAATGAAGGGTTTTTTGAAGATTGTCAACAACGAAGATGTAAACGTGTTTATATCGATATGAGTAAAAATAAACGTAAAGCAATTAGCTTAAGTGAAATGAATTATTTTTTCTAATCAGGTAAACATAAATCGTACAAATGATTTATATTATGAAAAAAGCATCGAAATATTAGGTTAATGGATTGACGAGGAAAACAAAACATGTACTCAAATAATATAAAAAAAGAACTGTACAATTCAAATAAAAACACAATGAAACTCATTTCCAAGATATTTATCTTTGTAATTGCTTTTCCTTTTCCAGCATATTGGATGATGAAGAAAAGGAAATTTTAATAGAGAAATGCAAAAATGTGAGCAAATTATGGACATTTTATATAATTTTTTCATAAATAACCTTAGTAAAACAAATACACTTATCTAATATATTCAAGAATTAAAATATGGTTTTTCATTCCATATCATATGTAATTTATCAAATACGTTTCTCCTGTTTTTATTTCAATTTGAAAGATTATTCATTGATTAACAAAAATAAGAACATTATCCTACAGTCCAATTAAGCAAATCTAATATTTTACAACGCAATAAAGAATAAACAAGGGAAACCAGAACTTTTCAGGAATAATTCTCACCAATTAATATATTAGGTTTAATTTAGTTATACTAACGTCCGTTTTTAAAGGAACATGAAGGAAAAGATCATGAGCTATTTTGTGACGGTGCTCTTAATTCTGAACCGCGGTCAGATGACGAGGACGACTCCTGAACTGATATCCTCCTCTCACAGCTAAATATGCTTATCTCTATCACTGACAGAATCGGTATTTCTCGTATTTACAACAGACCTATAAGATTTGAAAACAAAATTGAAACGTTAATCAATGCCATCCGTAATTAAGTTTTATGAAATGTAATTTTTATTGTTGAAGAAACCAGCGTAAATTTCTTCTACTCCAATTTTCTTTAATCGCATGATTGAAGAAAAGATCTTAAGACTATCCATCAAAACCGAGGTTCACCAGTAGACTCCTTTAAGGATTAAAGAGGAATACATTAATATGAAGAAATAACTTATTCTGTCTAAACATTACCAGTTAAACTGTTAGTTGTGGTAAACATAAGTTTTATGGTTGCTGGTCAAGCAGGTGTAACTTGCATAAGTAAATTCTTCTATTCAAATAACCACAAACGGAGTTACCCATGTCCTGCCAAGGCATTCAGGGACTACTGAATGAGTATTGAGGACGGAGTCCTAGTAGCCATCTCCGGTCACGGTCCGACCCCTGTAGGAAGTACGCAATATCATTTGAGGAAGGTAACTCTACCCACACCATTATTGCACCCCAAGAATTTTATAAAAATAAAAAAAAAACATTTCAACTGTTTTTCTTAAGCATATAACAAAAAGTTTTGGGGAAGAAACGTAATGCAATAATAGCCAAAGAAAACCACCTCAGGTCTTGAGGTTACTTCGTGTATGCTAACATTAATTTCGACATTGTTGATTTTTGATATGCCTCTACAATTTATGCTTTGTAGTTATTGCCTCTATTAGACTTTATGCTTGACATGCCTGGTTCAGGCCTTCCCACTAGTTTTCTTAGTTCGTGCAGTATATTAATTTGCGTCGCGTTTCAGAAAATCTCTTATGAATATGTAAAGATCCAATTTTTTTAAAAAACTTTATGCCAATTTATAGATTTGACGTGAAAAGTTTATTCAGGTAGGGTTATAAATTTAGTTCATACAACTCTGTTCTTTATCTTAACAATCACCTGGGTAGTGAGAACTTGAGCATTAGAAGAATGTCCACCAGCAAAAGCCATACTGAACGAATCTTTGATGAATTTCATGCCTTGTTTCTGAATGATTTTGCACAGACCTTCTCCAGAAATAGAGTGTGTAGCTCAGGAATCAACACAACCAATTCCATTAACTTGGCTGATTCTGATAGGCAGGAAAGCAATCAGAGTAGATGATTCGAAAACTGACAAAGCACTGAATTCGCTTCGGTTCTTTGTAGGAGAACAGATAGGATATTTTGCGTTTGTGACACCAGGTGTGCCACAACCATATCAAGTGACTTTTCACTGAGAAGTTACAGGATCCACTGGAGGATTCCTTCGAAGAACGGGCTTTTTTGAAACAAATGTTTTCGTGTACTGTTCATTGCTTTTTAAAATTCATTTAAAGGTTTTTCTAATCTTGTGAAGGAAACTTGCAAAAAGGAAACCTGTTATTCCATGCATTTAGCGACGTACACATGAAAATTGAAAGGAAAATTCATCAAAGCAAAAATGTTTCATTTACAGTTCTCCGTGTGATATTAATACTGCAGGATGTCTTAAGGCGATATTTTTTATTCATCCTGAATGTTTCAGCAACTCCTCAGGACTTTTGACAATTAAATATTAAAAGCTTCCAAAGAAACGTTAATATTGCGATAAATTGAGAAATAATATTTAAAATGGTTGGCTGTTGCTTTATAAAAAGATATTCCTTCAGCCATCCAAAAGCGTAACTTTTACTAAAAAAGGAGTTAAAGTGTGTTAAAAGCAAACATTAATTTATATCACTACAAAATGTTTTTCGAAAAATTTATAGTTAACTGCAAAAGTTCACGCGACTGTCAAACAAAAGATGTATTTACAAGCTTAAAATTCAATATTTTTTACCACGTTTTTATTAACTCGCTTTCTTGTCTGTCTGTCTGTTCGGTACAAATCTTGCGATCGATTTTAAACTAACTTCCCGATGAGCTGGAGACTTGAAACTTTAAACATAGTTCAGAACTAGATGACAATGCATTATTAATTCGCTTTCTTGTCTGTCTGTCTGTCCGTTTGTCTGTCATTTCATATTTTGCATGACGCATCCGTAATACGTTTTTCATTATATCTCGAAAACTATTAACATTACAGACTTGGTTCTTGGGTATATGGATGGCCCATGGGATCATCGAAGCACCCCCATATTTTAGCCATATCTTTGAGCATGCGGAGGACGTTTTTCATTATATCTCGAAAACTATTAACATTTACAGACTTGGTTCCTGGGTATAAGGATGGCCCATGGGACCATCGAAGCACCCCATATTTTGGCCATATCTTTGAGCATGCGCAGGATGTTTTTCATTATATCTCGAAAACTATCAACATTACAGACTTGGTTCTTGGGTATAAGGATGGCCCATGGGGCCATCGAAGCACCCCATATTTTAACCAGATCTTTGCGCATGCGCAGTACGTTTTTCATTATATCTCAATAAATATTATGATCAGGTGAAGAAAAACTGAAATAAACCTGAAATTTGCCACATGTCTCCGTCATAATCTCATCAAGATGTTTAAAATCGATTGCAAAATTTCACACACAGAAGACAAAAAAGCAGAAAATAATTATTTAAAAAAATAAAAATTTTAATAGACCACGTTTTTAAAACGGACTAAAAAGTATAAAATAATTTCTTCTAGCCCCATACAGATTTATAACCCCATACAGATTTAAAACGAAAAACGTGGGGCGCATGCAATATTTAATAGTAAGGAGTGTAGGGAGTAGCTGTCGTTGAGAAAACTCACACAACAGTTCATATCATTTCCATTGCAATAAAATTGTTAGTGAGTGAAATAAACTATTTATACATCAATTATCTATTACACGCGCCCCACGTTTTTCGTTTTGAATCTGTATGGGGTTATAAATCTGTATGGGGCCAGAAGAAATTATTTTATACTTTTTAGTTCGTTTTAAAAACGTGGTCTATTAAAATTTTTATTTTTTAAAATAATTATTGAACCTGCAGAGCCGAAATAATTTGAAAAGATTGCGGTAGTGAAATTACTTAAATGCATTAGCATTAAATTTTTGTTTACATTTTAAATGCAGAATTAAATTTTACTCATTTTATTTTCGTTATTGCTTGTAATCAACGTTTTTTAGGCAGTGCATGACTTTCTTTTGAAAGGTAAATAATTTTCTTCCGTGCTACTTAATGGATTAAATTGATCATTATTAAATATTTTCAAAGCTAAATTTTACCTGTTTTTACTAAAGTTTCATCTTTTATAATTTTCTAATTTTTTAAATTTGATAATTACTTTATGGCTAAAATATTAGAATCATGAAACTCCATTTCACTAACAGCATGTTAGTCAAAACTATCTAAATTAACTATGCTTCAGTAGATGTCCCAAAATAATAATATAATTTACCCAAACTTACAACAGTTCATCCTCTCCGACAAAATTTAATCAAAGTCGGTTGAAATCTAGAATTTGGTACACACACTTAAAATGGCGCCAAGTCTCCAAAGCGAATGCAGGTATTACTGTATTAGCTTTGTCGACTTAGCGCCAATGAAGTGCAGAGGTCAGTGTCCTGCTTTGTAATTTGTCGCCGTTTTAAGAGTGTGTACCAAACTCTAGATTTAAACATTAAAACCAACTTGGTTATTTTTAAAAACACCTTACGGCTACCAAACTTGATTTTTTTTGTATAAGATTTAACAGGGTTGGAAGCCATCTTAACGGTTGGCGAATGTTTTTCGGATTTGACAACTAGACCGTACTAAGTTCTTAAGTCTAAAGGCATTAAAGAGGTACTCTATTTTTAGAATGAAATAACTCTCAGCGCTGCCTTCTCTTCAGTGGTCGTTACATACAGTTACTAAGCTTACAGAATTTATTTGTAATTTCGTAGATAAGAGCTTCTCATGATTTTTTTGCTTCTTTCTGTTCAAATATTAATTTAGTAATAAGTATTAATAAAAAGAATAATTTAGCAATACGAATTAATAATAATAATAATAATAATTGCGCGAGTTATCCCTTGCAAAAAATTCAAGTTTTGCTGTGCCGTGTTTCTGAGGCTAGCCCATTCTTCTAATTGTCGAACATTTCTGAGATTCTGTTGTGGAAACAACATCAGGACAGACCTCATGCACCAAACATTTTGCTGTCGTTCACTAGGTCTTCAATAGAATAATTTTGCGATAATGCGGAAGAAAATAGTTTTTCAAAAAAGCATTCCAATATGGAATACTTTTTTAGATAGATTTGATATTTTGAATAGATTTGACTTTTAATAGGATAACATGAGATGTATGATTGAAACCTGTTAATATATATAAAGGGTGTTTCATATTGAATGGGCCAAAAATAAAACATTACTGTGAACACTGTAACTAATTCATTCAGATAATTCCAGTTTACCTTGAAACTACAGTTATCCAAGTTTCTAGAGATGTTCTATGTGTGCTCCTCCGGTGACACGCCAATGTCTACGCGGTAGTAAAGTTCTTGCCACACTCGTGACAGGAGATTCCCTGTTAATGCGTTCAACACGTTAGTTATCCGCTGCTTCAGTTCCTGTGAGTCCTCAGGAAGTGGAGGCTCAAACACTTTATCTTTGACGAAACACCACAGGAAAAAATCGCAAGGAGTTAGGTCTGGGGATCTCGCCGGCCAACAAAGCATTGACAAATCATTTGCCCCTGCAAGTTCAGTCCACCGATGTGGTAGACGATCGTTCAGGTACTCATGTACGTTGTTATGTCGATGTGGTGGAGCATCGTCAAGCTGCAGAATGAAGCCGGGAACAACTTCCACCAACTGAGGGAACAACCACTCGGAGAGCATGCCTTGGAAAATGTACCCGATAATCGATTTTTCCACAAAGAAAAACGAACCGAAAACGTTATGGCTGTAAAAACGTTCACCTTCTGAGAATAACGATGATGTTCTATTGTGCGATGTGGATTTTCCGTGCCCCAAAATCGCATGGCGATTAACTTTGCCACATAAATGAAAGGTGGATTCATCCGTAAACACAAGTCTGTTCGCGAAACCATTCTCCTCGAGCTTAGCTTGAAAGTCAACACAGAATTCTTTACGTATCGGTTTGTCTGAAGGTTTCAAAGTCTGGACCATCTGAACTGTGTACGGCTTTAATTGGAGAAGCTTCCGTAAAACACACCACACCGTTTTGTGCGGCACTTGCAGTTCTGCACTCGCACGACACGTTAAATTTGAGGGACTGCGCAAAAACGATTCACGAATTGTTTCAACCACTTCGGAGTTGGCTGGTCTTCTTCCTGGGCTTTTCTTCTTGCATTAGCAGCCTGTAACCTCAAACAGCTTCACCCACCTAAAGATGCTGTGACGATGCGGAGATTCTTTACCAAGTCTCGTGTCAAAATGTCGTTGCACGACGCTAACCGAAGATGTTTTTGCGAACGCTAAAACGCAGTACGCTTTCTCATGTATGGTGAAAAGCGCTATTTTGACTAACAGCGCCTCTTTCGGCGATTTCGTAAGTGGAAGAATTTTCGCTGTTGCCAGATAAAACTTCTATGATTGTAGTTACCGATTAACTTGATTTAGGCTAAATTAATGAATTACATAATTCCTACTGTGCTATTCCTTTTGGTCCATTCAATATGAAAGCCCTTGTGTATTAGAGGTACCTTTGAGTTATACGTACACCACTTGGCGCCTTTTTTGTTATCTTGGCGCATTTTCTGGAGTTGTTTCATCGCCAGTTTGCCTCGGCTTCTGTCCTGACGATTGGTAATGCGCAAATATCGCGAGCCAAAATGTGACAATTTTGCCGAAAATGCACGATGTACGTTTAAAGGAAAAATACCACTACACGAAGATTTGGTGTGTCCGAACTCAAATATTCAAGAGATGGATTTGAATGGATATTAGAAAAACTAAAGATGCCATAAAGACACATTAAATTCACGATTCAAATCCAATTAATTTCCTAAGGAAGGAAGTAAACCCAAAGTTTAAGATTCATTGTGTAATGTAATAATCACCAGAAGAATAAACCTTCCTTACTCCTCTTACTGTTTATCCCGCAATTTCCGAGGGTAGGAAGTAAGTCTTCTTTCAGCTGCATCCTGCGATTCTCGTACGCTATTGCGTTTACTTAGTGCTATTATAGCACTAAAACATATTATAATAATGAATATTTCCATATAACTAGTAATTCGATTGGTTCAACGGAATTTGAATATGTTTGCAAATATTACATCCAAATAGTGATTTTAAAAAAATCGTTAGTCGGGGGTTAAAGAAAGTGCAATGAAATGAAATATTTCAATCCGAAAATTTCTTACCAACTGTTTCAAAACTTAAATGTGACTTTATATTATTAATGACAATCATCAGCATTTGTTTAACTAAAAAGAAAAGTTAATTTTTGAAAGGTATATTCTCCTTCTCCATAGAATTCTCATATTTGAAAATGGATTGTGAAGCAGCAGCTGGCCCTTGCAGATTCTGTTATCCGACTGATCCAAAATCGAGGCATAAAACCTGTGAATGTGCGTACACTACAACCGCCCTTCATGTTCCGAAATCTTGTTACTGTCATGGATCACCGATCGGCCACCACATCCATCGCAGCACCTGTTGTCATGGAACAGCCACTTACAAGTGTCCTCAGGAAGGGTTTCGTGATCCTGATCCAGGACCTCCAGCATGTACAAGGGTCTGCCGGGATGTTCGCGTGCAACCTCTCGATTGGTGGTTGCCCCAGTGTGAGTATTTGAAACCAGCCGACAGAAAGGACTTTTACGTCATCCACGTGTGCGATTGCTTGAACCCATCCAAAATTCTCCACTGTGCTCGTTTAGTGTAGTAGTGATCTCCAATAAAATGTGTTTGATTAAATTAATTTTTTTAGCCTTTCACTTTTGAAATTTATTGATATAAATGCTGCTTCAACATCAAATTTAAGGGCCTTATTTCAGATTACTTGTTCGAAGTCTGGGTGAAAGCTAGGCACAGCTTGGATATGCGGAATCACTGGCGATAATTTTGTTTTGGCGACTATTTTCAACAGTTCCAATATAGGATCCTATTGCCAATATTTTGTTTTGGCTACTTAACGATACAATCTTCGGTTAAGCGGCAAAAAGACGCCAATACAAGATTATCGCCAGTGACGGCGTATATCAAGCTGTTCCGAAATCTATCCTTTGCTACTCATTTCCTGATAAATGAGCGCTCATTTTTGGCCAGAGACTTCGTCATCACGCATCAAGAATGATGTGAAAAATAAAAACTCAACTCTCAGAATTACGGTTACAATGGCACAATTACGAAAATTTCACATGGAAACAGCATCTCTCTTTTTTTACTGTTGGCTGTGATCCTCATCTTGAAGACCACAAATGTCACCGGCAGCACGGAAAATGCTGGCACTTGGCACAGACTAAGAAAAAGGTGAAAACCAATTATGAGAGAAAAGCGACATTTATTGTGTTTCACAAATTTTCCACTTGTGTTCATTGTGTGTGAAGGCAGGAAATAGTTTGTTTCTCCACATCATTCTTGAGAGCATACCTGTTAACAATTGTATCCAAAATTTCATTCTCTCAACGGTATGGTCACCATTGTCGCCTCATATATTGGCAAAATATTTTGACGTGAAAACGCCTTTTCGCTCGGTACAGTGATAGTCAGTCAAACTTTCTTGTGTGACAAAATACCGTCAGATTTGAATAATTTATAACTACGAGACTAATAAGGCGAAAAGAATGGTTGACCCTACAACGGATAGATCATATCTGTAAGAGTTTGTCGCATAGTGCTTGTTTTGCCTGTGACGTCATCGTACCAGTGTAGGTGCATGCACGTGATTGTTATGAATTAACTTTATGTAAGGTTAAGGAGTGGAAACGCGTTTAGCTAGGAGGTTGATTCTGGTGTCAATTTAAAGAAATTGAGGAGTATTACTAGGACCCAAAGTGAGACAAAAAAAATATTTATCAGAATATAAGTAGAAATCTGTATTAAACTGAAAATTTCAAACTCCGAATTTTTTTTTGTTTATAACATAAAGAGTTTACATTCGAATTGTACGAAAGTTACAGAATACTTGACAATGCCTAAAAGAAACATTGTACTACAATTTGAATATTACGGGAAATAGGAGCATTTGTAGTAAATAATGTTTTACTGCACATACGCGAAATATAGTTCTATATACTGTCAAGAATTGGCGCAATCAAAAGCTACTCTAAATAAAACATAAGAAAGGCGCAGTCCGGATCCGTGCCATAGATTTTTCCCGAAAACGATTGGTTAAAATCAGGAAACAAGTATTTCGTATTAATATGTAATTTAATTATCAATCTCTTTAATGCAATATTTACACGGAGTAGTATAATGGTTACAGAATAGATAAATCACAAGTTTATCGCATGTAGCAAGGGTCTGTGGCAGCTTGTGATTTATCTATTCTGTAACCATTATACTACTCCGTGTAAATAATAAAATGTAAAGAAAAATAATAGCAAATTTTATTGTTCGTCGTTAAAAAAACCCGATGACGGATAATTATGTGACATGTAAACATTCTATTCATCTTTTGAAAATGTGCTTCGATTCTCTGAATGTAAAGATGAGATCGTCAGTGTTGATTTGAATGGTGAATGAAAATTTGATGTAAATCACAAATGATGAAAAGACTTACTTTTGAAAAGTAAGAAATAAATTAATTTTATTAATGTGGAAAGAAAGAAAGCATAAACCGTGATACCTTTTTATTTGACTAGAAAATGCAATGAAAAAAATTAAAGGCTTCAAAATCATTTACCGAGAGTAAAATAAAAGTTAATTTAATTGTTTGACAGCGCATATTATTTGCGACATCAGACTTGAGTTCTAAAATTGAATATCTATTGATTTACCAATTTTCCAGAATATTTAAAGCGTTATCTTGCAATCGAGCTAAATATCGATTGCAGGCTTTCGCGCTCTTTAATCTTTATGACTGACATTGTTTAGGGGCAGAATAGAAGTCGGATATTTTCTGATTTCGAAGTTGCATAAAAATAAACGATAATAAATACAATTTCTATATTTGAAATCTTGTATTTATTGAAACTTTCAGGAAGGCAAAGGATAATCATGAAATGAATATTTTTATTCTACCTTAAGACAAAGAATATATCGGATAAAAGATAATATAAAATAAATAAGACGACTGCAGAAGTTTTTCTGTAGATGCAACCTGATATCTTTTCTCTTTTAATAAACTTTTCTTTTCTAGTCTGCTCCGTAGAATTACTTATGGAAACATACAGAAATCATTTTTGCTGTGACATTTCAATGAAAAATAATTAGTCTTGCTAACAGCGCGAGAGTTTTCTCCTCCAATTTCTCGTATGTTAACAAAAAATTACTCATTTTGGTTTTCGTAATACAATTAAAAACGCCGAGTGTATATTTCGGATGCCTTTCTTTTGACTTATCGGATCATAAATTTGATAGATCTACAATAATGGAGAAAATACTGCATACCAATTTTTTTATCTAAGTAATTGCATATTTGGTTTTCTGCCTGTGATCTACATGAACATGCAGTGCAACACACAATCAGACGTTGACAGATTTCGTCCAAAATGTGATGTAGAACATCTAAAATTCTAATTTTAAACTACATATTTAATTTGATTTTTCTTGCCTTTCGTAAATTCGAGTTATTGTTTTCACATTCACGCGAATGGACAGGCAGATAGGTTTTCAATTAACAGATTGGGTCTAAAATTTAATTTAAATCTTCAATTTTGGAATAAAGACAACATACCAAATTTAATCGATTGCCTTTTCCCTTTGATTAGTTATCGTGTTCATAAACAGACACAATTCAACAACCGCTTTTTTCGGACTCGGGGAACGAGGAAATATTCATCGAAATCCTGAGAGTTTTAATTTATTAATTATTACCTTATATTCTATACTTCGTATCCTAGAAAGTATACACATATATATTATTAATCAATTTGAAAAATAAGTTTAAGGATTTTGATTTTCAATATTATTTTCAAAAAAAAAATTTGATTATATTTTTTACAGTTTACTTCTGCTACGTTAATTTTTCCTATTAATTTATTGATAGAAAAAGGATTTTCATAAAAAAATTTAACGTAGTATTTATTATACGTTTTACTCAAAAAAATGTTAATGATTCAAAGGCGGTAGGAATTATTCCACCAATGGTTTGCAATTTTGAAGTGGGCGGAAAGAACTTTTCTTTCTTGGGAAAAGATTATCAATTACATTATATTATTTCTGTGACTTGTGTGGCATAGTTGCTGAATCTATCAACTATTTCCTCAATGATTGTTGTTAATTTAGGGCGCAAATTACCTTCTTACCCTTGGAGTTGGTAGGTAGAGAGGCATTGCGTAATCAAGAATTATTAGCATGGCAGACGAAGAGTAAAGATATCAGTATTATGAAGATCACTTTCAACTGCAAAATTTCAGAACGGTGGAACTATAGGGAAGCAAATGGGCAGATTTAAGGTGTGAAATGTAAGAGCTGGTTGGTAGAAATGCACTACTTTTTCGTTATTTAGCAAAGAAAGTTAAACTGTTCAATATGTCGTTTGCAAGAATTTGTGTAGTCATTTCCTCATAAAGTACTGTTGCTATTAAAGCCTCCTTGCCAAATAAGGGTCGTAGGAACCTGATAAATTAGAGTATTAAGTTTTCATTTATCAGTTAAAGCTTTTAGAAATATATATAAACAGGCAGTTTCCATGGTCTTGATATGAAACTCCACAGCAGCAGCTTGTAAATTAGTGTGACCAGCAAGTAAGGTGATAGGATAATTA
>BGPR01016406.1:0-18872 GCA_013235015.1 Araneus ventricosus | reverse complement strand
TTTACATTCTATTGTGTTGTCAGCACCCTTTCCCGCATCATTATAACCTGGCATTTCAAATTTAATAATATTAATGCTTTAAAGCTACAAACAATTTTAAATTAGATTAATGCTATCATATTTGGGATGGGCGATGGTGGTAAAGCCTATGCTGTTTGAAAGTTTTTTTGTATGATGAGAAACAGCTATTTAATATTCTTTTCTCATTTACACAGAGGGCGATGATGTTTTTCTCTCATCGTTACGATAAAAATTTATAAATCTATTACTCTCCATAAGAATTTAGTTCTATTTTGAAAAACCACTGTTAAGAAAATAAAGAATAGATTCAGCAGAGGAAAATATCATCTTTCTTTAAGTGCCGATTTACCCTTAATAACAAATTTAGCTCCATTCGTGTTTGAAGTCAGATGTTATTACTCTCATAGATTCTGTTATAGGACTTATCTGTTTATTTCCTAGTTGAGAAGTGTCTCGGATTCTTTATTAGAAATGGCCAGATTTCAGCAAAAGTACGAGAAACAAGAAAATTAAACTAAGCTCTGTCATTCAATCAGTATTAGGCATTGATGTAGTAGAACTTTAAGTACTATTGTATTTTTTACAAACAAGGACTGTCTCGTCTCAAGCCTATAATTGTTTCACCAACGGCATTTTGTCTCTTCGAAGAATACCAAGTTGATCCCCAAGCATTTACTTACTTTCAAAATAAGTACAATTTTATCATCTATGCATTTGTATTTAAAAATCATGATGCCAAATGCTATATTTTGCAAATCCATACAGTCTAGATCTGTTATTCAAACAGTAAAAAATTTATGCATCTGAAGAAACATTATGATAGATAGTGGTGTGGTGACTTATTTTCAACTTGATAAATCTGAAAAAAAACTCGAGTTCTAATGCAATATGAGGGTTAAAATTTCGCATGGCTATTGAGTTAACGCAAGCAATGTCTATAATTTCTCAAGTCACTCTTCGAAAAGTAATTTGAAATTCGATACAGAATAAAGACCGTAGGTGAGACAATTTCCAGCATTTGAGAAAGGTGCTGTGACAAATTAGATCATCCAGATAATACGACAACTTGTTCATCTGCCTTTTTGTTGATTCGACATTTCATGAATTGATCGAAGACGTCGGCACATTCAATTCAGGCGTCGCCTGAGACGAGCTTTTCCACATTCGATCATTGGCATTAAAGATATATGGATGCTCATTCCTGGCTTCTGAAATGAAAGACATAAAATGCGTTCATCTCTTTATTTGGGTAAAGCCACATCCAGCAATTGATAATTTGGTAGCATTGCTTAAGAGGTGTGCTGCATTAGAAAAGGCGGTTGACAAAACTTGGCTCTCTCTCAACATATCGAAGATACGTCTCCTTTTCAATCTTCCATCTCTTTAATGTGGATATCCACGGTGAAATGTGTTTCTAATTCTGAAGTGTTTAAATCTGTAAAGCAAGATGTTATATGAACATATTATCAAATTCTATACAATGGCAGGATGCAAGAAGATAAAAATGCCAGCTAATTTGCCAGAAACCAACTGAATACTTCGCGTTTATTTTCGATTTCAAATCCGTACAGAAAATAAACCCAGACAAGTATTTGTCAGCACTTCTCGCAGTGGTACGCATTAAGGGAATGCGTGTATACGAAAAGGAGAACAAAAACAACGAAGATTGCAACATTCGTCTTGTTTTATCCAGAGTCTTCAGGACACTCATCAAGGCACTTCATAGCAAATTTGGCAAGCTCTTGTTCTTTCCGAGCCATCACGAAAACCAATTATCACACTAACTTGACAAGAAAGGGATATATTATTACCTAGCTTCCAGGCCAGCATTGGATCATTAAAAATATACATTGGATTAGTGGTGTGTTGTCGATGAATGTTGTCACTAAAAGGAACTGAAGCAGAAGACTATTTTACTTGTCATTTCTTCCATTTGGGTGGTTTGCAAAATCCAAACCACCGAAAGGTTTTAATGAAAGATTTTCCATATGTCTTTTCTTTATACTTGCAATATTATATCTTGACTCTGTTACTAAAATTGTCCGCTTCTGACTGACGTGGTTTTCAACATTAAACTTTATTCAAACAGCTTGTTGTAGTAAGTGATATACTTTTATTTCTACGTGTGCAGTGGTGCAGATCTGCATTACAACTCGAGACACAAAACAAAGACACAAAAGGAAATCAGACATTTCCTTCTGTGGTAGTTATTTTGCATTCAAAAAGTTTATTGTTACATTTTGAAATTTATTCTTTTCTCACAACTATTACGATGTCCAAGAAAAAACTAAATTTAAGATGTATTGATTTTTTTTCTGTTTATCTATGCTTTTGCCAATCCATTTAAAATTGCACTGTCGTGTCCTAATCAATATCCTCGACAAAATATCCAAGAGGAAAACTCATCTGCTTTATAGAATAGAACTTTTAGGAACTTACTTTCTGCGTCATTGATTCAGATTTTCCCCATTCATGAAAAATAATAAAGAAATATAATAACAATCAACCAAATGATAATCAATAATAGATCATATTTTGTAATCTTATCGAAAAATAGGACATAATTTGTAGAAAACTTCAGATATCGATACAAAAGGCATTTTTCAGGTGCCTTTTTTTCTGCATGAATTTCGTTTCCTTTACGATAAAATTAATTCCTGTAAAATTCAATGAAGATATAAAAATTCATATTTAAAAGATAATTTTTATAAATTTGTTTGGTTTTCTGAAATTAATATTTAAATACCTTGTTACATCATATCTTATTCGTGCGATCCGCTCCTTATACGTTTATATCTATAAAACTGCTGACGTAAAAGCATAAGAGTAATTTCATTCTTTGAAAAAAATTAATTTAATATAATTAATCATATATTAAAAATTAATTTCCGTTTTTCAATAGAAAGTAGTAAATTACGTCAGTGGTATATCATGCGCGTGATATAGTTTGGACGCCACGATGCATCTGATTGTTTATTGCAGTAGTGATTATATAATTTGATAATATTTTCTTCAACGTTTGACAACCAGAGAAGTGATTTCTTTTGATTAAAATTACGAAAAAGAATCACTTTAAAATTTCAACTTTTGACTTATGTTTGACAAGCTGAGAATTTCATGGTTATTAAATTATAATAAAATTGTTAAACAACGAAAAATACTTCTCAAGGAATGTTGTTACCAAGAGGTTTTTTGAATAAATATTTATGTAAATAAAAAAATATTTCCTGTCTGAAACAAAAAATTATTTTATTTGATTTCAATCAATATTAAACATATCTCTCGCATATATATCTAATTAAACACGTCAGATTTGACGGGAAATCTCTCGAATGAAGAGGCAATTTGAACCCGTCATACCGTGACGGGTGATTATTTAGTATTTGAGTAAAGAACGCTTTTATCACAATTTGGCGTTCGCATAAAATAATTAAAGATTAGTTATTGATTTCGAACCGCATTGGATATGGCAGGAAAATGGCGAAGTATCCCACTTTTATCATTTCGTCTTCAGTCACGCTTTTCTATTTAAGGAATGACTTGTTTAAGGCACAAAGCAGTGCCTTTTATCTTTTTAAGTCTCCTATCATCTCCAGGAAAACAACAACTAACATGAAGCCAGGGCAGGCTCGTCAACTCAGCAACAAGCAGTGCTACAAAAGTTGTATAGACCTAAGTAGTAGTTAATTTTGTGCTGATTATTTTGGTATATAATTATGATATACAAAAAACTGATAGTTTTTGAGTTATAAGGAAAAAAACTGGGGGAATTTTTTTTCATTTTTATTGACTATAACTAAAATTCCAAAACAATTTATTGATGGCAAACCTCAGATTCGTAATCAGCATTAAAAAAAAACGTAAAGAAGCAAAAAATTACTCCTCCTCCAAAATTGAATTTAAAAAAATACTTAACTACTGAGAAAAAGCGAAAAGAAACCAAATGAGGAAGTCGCGCCGATCGTGAGCAGGGAAAAATGCAGTTCAAATGAATGCAATTTTAAGCAGAGAAGGGATTGCTTTCTCCCGCTTCGCGTTGATCATTGCGTTAATTTCGGATTCTCAGGAGGGGCAAAACTTTCTGCAGTTCTAGTCTGTCTCTCTCTTAATTCTTGATTGATTTTCCGTCTACCTTTTACATTTTTTAACACTTTTTTGCCATTTTCGTTAATCACCGAATTCTCAAAGTGGAAAAGTAAGCCAATTATAATGAAAACAAAAATACAATACTTTAAAATAATTTCAGGGGAGATTGCAGCTCTGCATTTCTTATGGACGAGCCGCCACTGCATGAAGCCCATGGCTTTGTCCTTCGAAAAGTCTGTTTATCAACACGATAAGAAAAGGAATACGTTTTTTTAAAAAATCTTTTTCTAATATAAGGCCTCTTATTTTTGTAGCAGCGTGGGCACATGATTGAAAGACTTTTGACACGCTTTTCATTTATTTCCTGTTAACGGATAATCACTAGGAAGTGGATTTCGATGTTATATCAAAGAACAGTATTATTTTACTTTATTTTCTTTTATATTTGGCAACAGATTTGGCAACTGTAAAAGAAATTAATAGGGAACTTTTGACAAGATTTGGCAACTGTAAAAGAAAAAAATAGGAAATCAATGAAGAGTCTCTATTCATGATTTATATTATACTCCTAAACAATCTTTATTTGCGCCACAACATTAGAAGCTCAAAGGAACTACATACTTTTTAACGTAGGACTACGTTCCTCCCATTGGGGTCTCAGGAAGGAATTTTATTCACACGCCAAAACGCCACACAAAACGTTGTATGGGAGATCCTCTATATCTCGGTAACTACATATGTTAAAAACATAACTAATTTAGTGATAAAGGGTAAAAATGGAGTAACAAAAAAATTGAAAATCGGAATTGTAGTTCAGCGATTACTGAGTCGCACATTGGTGCAAAAATACGCATTAATTGGTGACACGATCCTCTTTATCTCAGTAACTACATATTTTAAAAACATAACTAATGTCTTATTTTGCAGTTAAAGGATAACAACAGAAGTTACAAAAATAATTTTGAAAATCGGAAAAGAGTCGCGCGAGTAAAGGAGTCGTATGCCTGTAACATCGGCGACTGTTTGAAAAAGACAGCCTCCATTCATTTCTTCCCCAATTGACCATTTCATTTATTCTGCAACACAAATTCTACAAACTTTTAATGGGATCGAAGGGGCTTTTCTTATCTTTCAATGTCATTCTAAATCCAGCTTGACGCAACCAAACAAATAATGTTTGGTTGCGTCTTTGTTTCCTTATCAAACGCTCATTAATGTAATAAACATGATTTGATTGTCCAAGAACTCCTCTTTTGCATCGTTAAACAAATGCACAACTCACAATTATAATGTTAAATTTCAATTAATGAAGGTATACTGAGGTAATTGAAGGGGTACCTCAAATATGGGGATGAGAACCTGCCGTATAAGTGAACAGAGTCTCGCTTCTTGGTGGGATACATCAATGGTGGAGGTTGAACTACCCCAACTCTCGTATGTCTTTCTGAGTGGTCGTCGTATGAGCCGCTCATAATAAGGGCTATTATTTGAGGACCACAGTGCCCGATTAATATTCGCGGCAGCCGAGTTCTTCAGGTTATGCGCATGCCTAGGCTGAGCGGAGTATTTCATTGGTTTATAGTTATACTTATCACGCTAACAAACAGCACAGTGAATAAACAGATTATAACAGACGAAATAATCCAATGAAATTCACTCTTAGATAATTAAGGAATACCATGCTCAAAAATGGTTGATGCGTTTTTCGCTCGTTGATGCTGTGTTTTATTCCTACAACTGAACAGTTTCTAAATCCTTCGTCTGCAAGTCTATTAAAAGTTCAAAATAATTTTATTTGATAACTTCTTACCACTTGCAATAATAAAATGGCGGTTACTAAACTAATCAAACTTTTATTTTTACACAAAATTTGCCTGTCTCTTTGATTGAAGGTATTATATACTTTTATAATCCAGTCGAATTACACTTCGACATGGAAAAATTCATATGAGCATTTTTACAGCTTTGAAGAGACGAGAAAAAATTTCAAATTTCATTTTCACCTAATAAACTTATTTTTCTGAAGACGCTCATATAGATACCATTCGAAATTTTAGAATAACACTTTTGGAATAGGATTTTTTTTCACTCCGCGAATTCGGATAGATTGAAACGTACTTACAAACATTTTTCGATTACCCTGTTATCTTCCATAAAGTTTAATTTTTTCGAAAATTAAAGAAAATAATGATGTGAAATAATTACCAGAGATTCCCTCCTGTCTGACACGTACATTAGTGGAACTGCAAAACTTTCCCTCAAATTTAAAATATTTTTCAAAATTTACGATTTTTTAAAATTTTCTCCTGAACTAATTAACTCTATCGATACGGAACCGTCCCATACGTCCCTTCAAGCAAAAGACGATAGCCGTCCGAATCGTCCGAATGTCACTCTGAAATCTCCACCCCCTTTCGTTAAGTGTGATTGATTTGACACCTGCAGCGCGTGCTTTCTTCGTTCGAGTAGCTCGTCCAAATGTGTTTGGGGAAGAGCGTAGTTTAATTACAATTCGGACAATGCCAGATGCCATTATGGTTTTTGGGGCGGAAAGTGAATTTCCCTCATCTATACTTATAAAAGGCAATGCTTGTGTGTGTGTGTGTGTGTCTGCGTGCGATGTCCAGACGAGTCTATCGCACTTACAGCCTTGAAATTTGACACAAGTAGTCTTAATGGTGACTAAATGCACCTCGAAGCCGAAATTTTAAAATTTAATCTAGAAAATTTTTTATTTAATGTTTTGTGTTGTTTAGGATGATTTTTCGTACTAATTTCTCAGTAGCATGGTTTCGTATAACTGTACGACAATAATAGATACACCATCGGAAAGAGCCCTCGGTGTTCGTTGTAATGAAGTTAGTTTTGAATTTCTAACTTAATTTACTGAATTTTGAAAAATTTTTTAAAAATAGTCATTTAAGCCTAAAAAACTTTGTTTGGAATTTCAATTTCTTGCAGCCACCGTTCTAATTTTGTTATCAATTTGAAATTTGTTGAAGTAATAAACATAACGTTTCTCGGTGATTTAAGACAAGAATGGTTAAAATTGAACAGTTGGTTGAATTTTAATTATTTTTTTCTGAAGTGTTAAAAAATTTTCGCCTCAAAATTCTCTTTACGGTTCTTCAATCGGTTCTAATCAAGGTCGCGTGACGTATTTTCCTAACATGCATTTCGTCTAAATCACGCGACGTTTGACAGTTGAGTATACGGCTGATATGAAAAAAAAGAATTTGGAAGCGCTTCTAGGAAGGTGCCATTTTTTTTTTGTCTTGACCGAATTAAATCGGCTATAGATATAGACCGTCTTTTGATGGCAATTTTTTCCTTTTTTTTGATTACGGATTGAAAAGACCTTTGGAATGAATAGGGGATAATAGTCTTTGTAGTTGAAAATCCCAAAAAAAAAACTTTTTTTAAATCAAATCAAATCAAACGACTGATATCTTTAGTTAGAGAAGACTAGAAAGAATGAAATATGATTTCAAGGAGCTATTTACATAATATGGCTTCAAAGTTTAGATCTGAAGTGAGAGATTTCACCTCTCTTTTTCTTTTCTTCTTTGATTCATTTTGGATACATTTAAATACTATAGAAATTATTTTGTCTGTATCTTTCGAGGCGTATTGTTCCATTTGAAATCATTTAAGATTTCATTCGGTTTTCATTCCTTAAAATTTTACCTGGTTTATAGGAATCAATCTTTTAAATAAAAAAAAACTTTTTCGAAAATATCGGTTTATTTTTTACTCTGTACTGTCAAATGTCATTATCGCGAAGAAAAATAAGCGGGAAAACCAATAATTTATCTTTTGTTTTGATTTTGATTTCAAAACTTTTTCGTGTCATTGTGGGCGGGTTTTTTTTCATTTTGTTGAAGTCCTGATTCCACTGGCAACGCCGTGCGCGTACTGCTAGTATTTGATAGAGGAGCTCGGACGTGCCCGTATTTTGAGGTCCCTTTATTTCAATGGCCTTAGGAATCAGAGGGTTAAGCTATCTTAATCTTCGAAAGCAAATTTTATAGTTTTTTCATACCTAAAACAGTAACCTTTTCCTCTCAGACTAACATTCATTAATTTAAACTCGAAAAACCGATGTTTCAACCCACTCCCTCTCGTATCCTATCCCGTTTCTGCGTATATGATATAGTGACATTTTTTTGGTTGGCCTACCCAGCAACTTAAAGCAGTAAAAGTGCTGTTACGTGTTTTTTCCCCATTTGATACTTTTGATGACAGATGATATTTTTTTGGATGGCTTACCCTACAACTTAACGCAGTAAAAGTGCTGTTACGTATTTTTTCCACATTTGATACTTTTGAAGACACATATTTTGATACTTTATTGACAATTAGTGCATTATGCATGTACTTGAAATAAAAGAAATTGTACGCAATGGGACAAAGATAAGTGCTATTTGAGACTCAGATGTACAATTTCAGTATAAAATGGGAGTAGATATCAAAAAGAAAAATCAGTGTTGACCTGAGTAATTAATAAATTATCACAACTAAGAAAGAAAGGACAGGAGAGAAACCCACACCCACCCGGCCTACCCGAAAGGGTGTAAGTCCCTTAGTGAGGAATAATATTAATTAAACAGAGATAAAAGAGAGAGACGACCATAAGCACGAAAGAGAACAACCCCCCAGTCTCCAGGGACAAGAACAGCTGGATGAATTTAGGAAACATAAAAATCTAAGCCCGTGTCATACAATAACTTATACAATACACCAAACTATCGCACATACTAACCCCAAAACATGGGTGGAATTTAAATACATCTCAGAATAATCCTGAGAAATTACATTATTACAAGATATCAATTTACAATGTGAACCCAGTCAAAATAAAGCAAAATCACAAAACTCTGTGGCTGGGGAGAAATAAAGAATACAATTTGAGGGGGGATTTATGAACATATGTTTTTCGTTTCAAAAGCACTTTAAAATCCACTAAGAAAAACTGATGGGAAAAAAACGAAAAAAAAAAATCAACCCGCATTGGGGTGGGGTAGTTTTTAAAAACCCACCCCCAAACGAAACGACACATCACACACCCAAACAAAATGTCACTGAAAACACACATAAAAAAGGTTTCAAGAATTCAAAAAAGGAAGTTCAAGTTAAAAAAATATCTAATTTCCTTTAAAAAAAATTTAAATATCAGACTTGGAAAATGTGCATAGCTATTACAAGGTAAGGAAAAAACATATAATAAATCCAAGAGAGAAGAAATTAAACAGAAGATATCGTTCAGCTTGGGGAATACCTCAGATGAATTCTCGAATCATACCACTGGTCAAAATTGATATTTATGCCAATGATATTCCAGTGATTTGAGGATAGTTTCGTGGTGATGATTCTGAAACAGGCATTTATATCAGATTAGCTCTAGTTTTCGAGATAAAGGGAAATTATGTTTCAATAGTAATATTTACGCTGCGCTCAAATATTATTGAAATGTCTCAAATATAAATCAATAATAAAATTAAATCAATCCAATAAAAAAATCAACTTAAGCCTAAAGAGAAATCAGTATATATATCCCATATGAAACTACACTACACGAAATTTACTTCAAATCCAGATTATATCGATAACTAATTGAGATAACGAGAAACGGATGGTAACGTTGCAATCAGGAGCTCATTTTACATCGGAAAACACTTACAGAGCATACCAGGCCATAGTATATACATATATAGGAAACTGCACTACATGAAATTTGCTTCAAATCACTATTATCTCGATATCTAATTTAGATACCGAGAAACGGTTAGTGCCGTTGCATTCAGGAGCTCATTGTACATCGGAAAGCACTTATAGAACATATCAGGCCATAGTATATAAATCACCAGATAAATCTATTCAGAAATCACATAAAATCTGTTTCAAATGTAAGTTGAAGAATTTTAAATTTTAAAATTTTAAACAATATTAATGAATGAAATAAAGAAATGAATTCCAACAAATTAAATAGAGGAATCATAATGGTTTCGTAAAATTGCAATATGATGTTGTATTAAGTCCAATAAAATGAAAATTAAACAAACTGGTTCAGTTACCTCCTAGAAAAGCTTTTATATGATTTCTTCTTAAGTAGAGTGGAGGTTTCGCGTTGGAGTCTCTAGCAGGGTAACCTGCCAAGATTATGCGTGTACCACTTCCCTTGATATCTTTCTTACATTACTCTGATAACCAGGTATCTGAAGTATTTTCTTACATGTGTGTTAATTTTTACTTCTTTCTTTATTCTTGGCATACCTTCTGGAATAGCCAATAATATTTTAGTTTTGGAGCTTAGTTTTGCAAGTGTTACCCTAAACAAAGAAAATAAATAAATTATATATTTTTTAGACCTAAATAACTTTTTGCTATGCATATACATTTACCTTCTGCAATTCATTGGCAAAATGATATGTGAAGATTATGATGCTTATTAGGAATTAAAAATTAGGTAATGAATTAATTTCACATATTTTTGACAACTTTGAAAGGAATCTGCAACAGGAAGTTATACAACGATTTTGATAAAATAAAATTTATTACTCTTGAGAAGTTGAGTACTTAAAATCTAATGCTATTCTAAAGAGATTAAGATAAATTTTGAAAATTTCAAAAATTAATGAAAAACAGTCTAATTTCGCCACTTTTTAGGACATTCAAGGCCCATGCGGAAGCGGTAGATAACTATTAATTTAATTATTTTTTAATTCCTCGTTTTATTTCACACCAATTCGCAAATTTCCCAGCTGTATTTTCTAAATTTGAATTTTCTAGGCCCACCCTATTGCACACATAATTGAATTGCTGACAATATGATATGTTGACAATATGTCCAAAGCTAAAGTCATTTTTGAAGAAGAAAAATTGGTTTTGAAATCAGCAGTCTCAAAATTCTCTAAAACTGTTAAAATTTCTTTGGCAAATAAATTTTTTTTGCTCCCCAATGATGGAAGTGAAATCAAAATTCCTTTATGTCGCCTTCCGTATTTAGAGGTTTATTTTCTCTTGTTTCAACGATTTTACTCGTTGCAAAATGGCAAGTAATTTTGCAACAGAATCAAAATTCAGAAAAAAGATACTTCGAATTCAATATATGACCATGAAATGAAAATTCGCATAAAAGAATTTCCATTATTATTTTTTTCATTTCATTAATTTGTCAGTTTGTGTTTTTATTGGCTGAACTGATATTGATGTTAAAAATCTTTAACTTAACAACAGTTCAAATTAGCGATTTGGATATAGAGGTATTGGGTAATTTTTGTTGTTAAATTTATCCAGAAATTACCAGAAGTTGTCGACGTGTTTGTAAATTTCACATCAATCTTTCATTTAACATAGAACTTTGGCTCTTCATTACTTTTCTTAAAAATTTTTTTTATCAGAGACAATATAAATACAAAAGAAGACATGCCCAAATCAAAAATAAAATTTACATACAAATACACACACACATTTATTGTGTTACATAATATGCTAGAAATATTACATATTGCCACTCTGTATTTTCCGCTCCACTAGACTTTTAAATCCAGGAAGAGCAGCCCATAGGTGCATATGGTACCAAACATCGCCAGAATGTGGTTTTTGGTATAGTAAATTATGTCTGAGCCCGACAAGAAAAATGTTTCTTCTTGGAACAGGAATCTTTCCACTGCAAGATTTTCTGAAACCCTAACTGAGAATGTTCTTCGTTCGTACTGGAGTCGCAGAATTCTGGAAAATCTATGCATCTCAATCGGAATCTTGCCTGCATTGTAGAAAATGGACATCACCGAAAACAATGCAGGCAAACCGACAAGCAAAGCGTCATTTATTGTGAGTTCCCAAATAGTCGACGAATAAAATATTAATTCCCCTATGATCGCCAAACACGCCACAACATCAGCGATGCAAATGACAGAAGTTGGCATTGAGAATATGTCTTGAATACCTTCCAGTAGGCCGACAATTTGATTTCGAGCCTGTAGAAATTTGACTATTTTATCTGTCGTCAATTTCTTCGTTGAGCATCTTCTTACCTCAGATGAAAGATTTTCCAAACACTTGAAACAATGATGACAACATGCACTAAACACCAGGGCTATTATATTTGTAAAAGTTGGAAATATAAGATGAGCATTCAACAGTTTAGAGAAGGAAAGTATACAATTTAAATATTGATTTTCGATCAGAATGCCATAATTCACAGCTGCTAAATAAATCGTTTCTCGATTTTTAATAAGGTGGATAAGGCTAATGGAGGCAAAAATAAATGGCAAGAATAAAATGCTATAAAGTGCTATGCTTAATTTCTTCAAACAGACCTGTGGTTTCATGATTTGAAGAGTATGTAACAAATCAGTAAATTGTTGCTTTCTGCGTGTCATTAGAAACATGACTGTAACGCTGGATACTGCAAAATTAATTTTTCTACTAAAAGCTGTTTCGCAAATAATGGTTTTCTGAAGATAATAACAATATTAATCACTTGATCTAAACATATTATTATAATAAGTACTTGAATTGCAAATGTCTTCACACTATTCGAGAGAGATTTTTTTCTATGATTTAAAAGACCAATCCAACGTAAAACTGCTAATAGTGAATGATGCATTTTCCGTAATTTTCGCTGCTTTTGGAGGAAAAAAAGTTTTGGAAATATTTCTAGATTTTATAATAAGAACTTTTACTATTAGAATCTTAGTCTCATAATCACAGCTTCAGTATCGAAATATAGTATACAAATACTCATCTGACTTTTAGCTCAGTTCGCAAATCTTATTTTAACTTTCTTATCGATAAAATGATAATCGAACCTCATAAAATTGCAGAGAAACATCGTTACAGTTTTTCATGAATAATATTAATTTAGAATCATAATTTTGTGATTGTGATTCTACATGAAAAGGAAACGGTGAATTGATTTTTTTATTCATTTGAAGAGTGTTGTTATTAGAACATTTGAATGCAAAAGCAAATGAAAGAAACAAAGGATAAAATGATGAGAAAAATATGTCATTTCCTAAATACAGCATTATTATGATAAGCTTCAATAAAGGTTTCGGTTTTTCATGACTCTGTTATTCATATAAAGTATTCAAATATTAATGGAAAATGCAGATAGCTTACAAGTATATTAATTCTCCTCACGGAAAAAAAGAGTTCATCAGGAAAGAAATCAATCTACTTACAAAGCAGTGATAAATATTTAAATATATTAATAAATTATTACATACGTATTACAAATAAAATGTCTATTTTAAAATTTCGAAAATACTATTTATGCAAGATTTCGGTTTTTTTCCGGATAAAGTTCCGTTTATTGGTTCCGCGTTGGTCATTGGAGATGGCAATTGCATCAGATTATGTAGAACGGATCTGAGACATCTACAACTTGAACACGCTTCTGCCAGTTGGTGATGTCGTGGTGATGAATAATCCTCGTAAACCCTGTTTGCAAAAGATTTAAAATAGTATTGGCTTTTCTGTTTGCCAAGCATTGCATTGTTATATTGTAGGTTGAAGAGCTACAATACAACAAGAATGCAAGCTTCTTACAGAAAAATTTTCAAAATATTTTGAATCCATTTCGAATGTAGTCCTTAGCCCTTGACAAAGTGAACTAAAATGGATTCCTCGTTTGTTTAATTTGATTCTCTCAGAGTATTTTCCATAGTTTTTCGCTTTCTTTAAATGATTTTAATTTCCATTGCATTGATGTTGCTATTTTTAATGAAAGATTTCAAGAAGAAATTTCATCAATACGACTGAAAGTTTTACGAGAAGAACTAATCCATGCAACTTTAATTATAAAAATTCTATGAATTAAACTATTTTACAATTTTATTCCTTTTGCAATTTAAAAATGAAATAATTAATTAGTAACCTCAAAATATAACTACATACTCAAATGTTATACAATTTATCGCTTATTTATGGATTTCTTTACGATTGCTGGATTTCAAAGATTCAAGTCAGTTGAAAAATATTTTTTTTTGATTTTCCGTAGGGAAAAGAACATTATTTAATCGTAATAGTTTAATTAAAAACTAATCATCACCAATCTCAAACTCTTTTCATCATTTGTGAATTTCAGAAACACCAATTAAAGGAATGTCTCTGTAAGTACTAAATCGAATGTCATCTGGCTATTACGTGCAAGCAGTCGCGTCTCGTCCATTAGGGCTTAAGAACTGAAGTCTCCCTGAAATTATTTTAAAAGCTTGCATTTTCAGTTTTTTTATATTTGCTTACTTTTCCACTTTGAGAGTTCATTGATCAACGGAAATGGCAAACAAAGTAATGAAAAACGTAAAAGGAGGAAGGAAAAAAATCAACAACTATGAGAGACACAGTCAAGAGTTGCAAAGAGATTTGCTCCTCCCCCCAAAGGATAGAAATTAGCGCACTGAGCAGCGTAAGCAATGAATCGGGAGAAAAAACAACCCTTTTACCCTTTGAATAAACCGGCACCCGAGCTCAGTTTATTAAAGCTCTCGTCTAGCTCGCGACTTTCGCTTCCTCATTTTGCTTTTCTTCGGTTTCTCTCATGGGCTATTTAATGGGTTTCTTTTTCTCTTCATGTTTCCTCAACAGAAAGGTGCTGGTTTGCTGAATACTCATTTTCTATTGTTAGAAATCACTCTTCGAAAACAAGTTTGAAGATATTTTTTAAAAATATTATTCAGTTAAATAACTTTATAAGGAGGAATCAATCATTGTTATTAGAGATATCTAAGAAAAGCTTAACGTTACAGACACTCAAAAAATCGTATTTTCACAGCTTTCCATGAGCGAAAAGCTGAATATGAAATATGCAGGTCATATTAAACCGGATTTGAACACTGTTCAAAAGCCCAGCACGAATGGAGCCCTGCTTGTTTCTGAGCTGACTGTCTAAAACTGCTTGTAACGCAGTTTAATTTTTTTGTTGTCTCGTTTTGAAGTCATTTTTGTAATAAATGATGAAATCGCTATGCCTTCACCTATGCTTATAATGAGTATCTATAACGATCCTCAAAATTAAGAGAAAACTCATTTTCCCTCTTTTCTGCTTCGGCACATGAAAAAAATAATAGAAAAGCTAGTTTATCCACACTATATTTGAGTAACTTGTGGCGACCTCAAGTGACCATTAGCCGCATAAAAAATATATATACAGGAAACCCATGCCAGATACAAGCGTAAATCTAATGTAATAATTTTTACAAATCTTTCTTACCTATATTTACAAACAAATCATATTTGAAACTTGTTTTATAAAATAGTTAGAATTATGATTTGCAAACAAAACTTTTTGACAGTTTCCGGTCAAATTACTAAGGACTATAAGGAACAAATGTTCTTTATTTGCCTAATAGTCGAGTGTACCCTACATTGCTAGCCCCTGTAGGTTTGATATCAACCGACAATAAATGCATTTCATGTTAAATAATACTATATTAAATTTCCGTTAACTCGGAAACCAACTGAACTGCAAAACAAATTTCTTGAGCTTCTCCAGAACATGGATGTTCTTCATAAAGATGAGTTCTGGGATGAATTTTGATTTTTGAATTATTATTTGTATTTAATCCTTTATCAACTCTATTTTAAAGGCCTGCCAAATATTTTATTGTCCTCTGACAATCCTTTTACAATAAAATTACTTGAAGCTCTGCTTCCATACTGCTCCAAATACACACCGAGATTTAAAAGTTATGAAAGAGTTTCCTTGGCTTTGAAAAGGCCATTTTTAAGCATACTAAGCTGTCTCAAAATATACTATATGTTGTTGCTTACATGTACATGAATATTATGTTTCAAAAACCACTAGAAACAGCATCCATGTATTCAAAAGGTATTCCCATCGTGTTATTGAGTCAGATGATTTCCAACCTACCACTTAAATGCTTTATAGAATCTCTCTTAACTCTTGATATTTGTTACACAGAACTAAGCGAGTGATCTGGAATCAGAATTATAATTTATGCAAGATGTATATTGTCACATTATAGGTTCATATTGAGAAAGTGTTGTGGGTTCTTTTTAATCAAATCAAAGAATTAGCAACTGAAGTTTAACTTATTTATCGTGAGAATTTCGTTACGAGATTTTACAGTTGCAGGATACATTACTGAATCGCGTGCATACAGTTACAGATATATAAAACAAATACTGTTATTAAACCAGTTATTAGTATAGTTATTAAACCTGCTTTGTAACATATATGATTGCGTATAATGAGGAGAAGATTCAACTATTTCGGGATAAGATTTAAATTATGAAAAATTAATTGAAATGAAATTTTCGTGTAGTTTCTTTTCCTAAACTGTCAGTTACAAAGTTACAAAATGGTGCTATACAATAAAGGAAACTACAATGAACACATTGCATGAACATTTATCAATTGAAAAGAGCGCAACTGTTCTAGAGTTAAGGTCGTTCTCAGGCTGTTTCGAAGACTGACAATTTGCTTACGGAACAATTAATTAAGTATTTCTTGAACTCACATTCCTTATAATCATTTATATTTTATACATTGAAAGAAATAGAAAAAATAAACATTTAA
The DNA here is from genome assembly GCA_013235015.1 of Araneus ventricosus. Taxonomy (NCBI): domain Eukaryota; kingdom Metazoa; phylum Arthropoda; class Arachnida; order Araneae; family Araneidae; genus Araneus; species Araneus ventricosus. The sequence continues at coordinate 2,218 of BGPR01016406.1, read as the reverse complement.
ATATGCAAATAATTGTTTTAAAAAGTTTTACCACTATTTTAATACAAATCTTTTCTATATAAATTTTTTTATAGTAAAAAAAATGCATTCAAGTTAATAGATATTGGTTTTAATTAAAAGCTTGGAATGTTATGTCCGGGCTGGTAGACAAAAATTAGAGCTGAAGCTGTTCTTATTTGAAGGTTACAAAAAAATTTGTGGTTCCATTTCCTTCTGATTTTAAGCGTTTCAGTGCCATTTGTTAGTTCAATAGGTGGAGTTCTATGACATCAATTTCGAAACGGTTAGAAAGATAAAATTCCATCAGAATTGAAGAGCTGAGTGGATGAACATGTTAAGTGATAATTAAGCGAATTCGAGAAAAAGAACTTCTAAAGTTTGAGAGGTTACATTTTTTTTTGTTTTTTCACTCAATGTTTTCAGTTCCGGCACTTTAGCGACGAAAAAGCACTCATTTTTTTCAATTTATTGATATGGCTGTAGCACTTTCAATCATAGAGAAATTTAATAATATTTTCACTTTACATGTTCTTTTCTTCACGCGTCAAAAAACTTCTCTGCTTAGTCGTGGAAAAACATGTTAAGTTCATGTTCCCTTTTGTATCATCGTAATAGTGGTAGTTTAAATACAAAAGAATAATAATGAATTGGGAAAATTGTATAATTATAAAACTCTCTATATTTTAATTACAAGGTGCACAATGTTGAAATAGCAGACACACAAAAAAAGATCACATCATAGTTTGTTTAGCTTAGTTTAATTAACGTCCCGTTTAGAAGCAGCACGAGAGCTATTTTACAACAAAATATGTACGTTTGGGAAACAATAAAAATAAAACTCATTATTTAATTGCTTTATTTCCTTAATTATCAACTATTAAAATTGGTAATGTTTTGCTTTTTATTTTTAAATTAACGATTCATAAATAAATGGATATTATATTTGAAGAAAAAGAAGCTTTTTTCTAATTTTTAATCTTTGCATCGGTTTACTTCGCACTTGTAACAATTGTTTATAATAAGAATAGTAATAAACAGCAAAAATGCATAAGTATAAAACTGCACATTTTTTAGCAGAACTTAAACAAGAAAAACTATGAAAATTGGGTGTTTGAACAGTACACATCACAATTTTATTTCCTTTCTGAATCATCAAAATCTGAAAGGAAGAATGAAATTTAATTTATTGAGAAATTATATATTTCCTTCTCTCAAAAACGTAGTTACGCCATTTTTTATCACATTTTTTCATAATAATATTCTTCCACCATCACCGTAATAATATACCAATTGTCCGAAGACCATCGCTTCACTCCTACGGTTATCACAAATTTTATATTAAAATTTTACAGATTCATACATCTTCACTTGTTTCTTGCTTGTGAAAATGGAATTATAAATTTCATTTTTCGTCCACTTACTAACGCGTTTTGAAATTTTGTACAATTGTGTATTCTTGATGTAGGACTCCAATTTAACTTTAAACTTTATTTTGGTAATAAAAGAGTGAGGGGCAACAGAACAACAAGATTATGACATCAGAGTTGTAAGCATCATTATTTGTTTATCGCTATGTATCGCTATTCGCATTGAAGCTAAATAAATCTTATGTATTTTTATAATCCTTGGCTATCTTTTAATTCTAAATTTATATTTAAAGTCATTCAACAGTATCTGTACACTATTTTAATAATTTCAGAACTCGGTTATCAATTGATTTCATAACATGATTAAATTTTCTTTCCATAATTTGAGAAAAATGAGTGGAAGATTTCACAATATTCATAATAATAATTTTTAAATAAAAGATTAGAAAGTAGAAAGTAATTAATATAAGGAAATCTACTTTAGAGCGTAATAATGAGAGTAAAGTTTTTAAAAATTGATTTTTTTAAATTTTTTAGCATTATTGTCTCGTAAATCGATTTACTTTCATAAAAATATTTCGCACTACTTTTTCGTTCGGTGCTCAGTAGTTTTCTGTACTGAAGAGTTTAGTGGTTTCAGGAAATCTTTCTTGAAAGTGTTCTTATCAATGCCTTTGGAACATGGAAATGAATGTTATATTTGTATTTAAGGTTTTAATGAAACAAAATTTCTTTTTTAAAAAATTTTGTTATTAGCATGCATGAAACACTTTAAGTTAAATAAAAATTTGTAGAAGCAAAAACCAGGAACAAAAATAGTTACACAAACTAATTTAAGGTACTAGACTAGG
>BGPR01016405.1:20405-34613 GCA_013235015.1 Araneus ventricosus | reverse complement strand
ATTTCGGCACTCTAGCAGATCAGGAAACGAATGAAAAATCAACTACAGAATTTCATCTTCACAAACAAGCCAAGCCATAAGTTAAGCTAAGTCGCTTAAAATTGTGCTACACAGAAAATGTATTTGTAAGTGGGAAAATGTCTCATTTTTATTTATTTACACTTTCAAATTATTCTCTTTTTAAATTTTATTCAGTTACTTTCATTTGTTTATTACTTGTTTATTGCCTGGTGCTGATCCTTTCAACGGTTTATCAGAAGCCTCGAATCTGATTGAAAACCAAAATAATGAATATCAAACGCTACTTTTCATGTCAAATCAAAAAATTTAAAAGGGTTCAATGTACAGGGCACAAATTGATACGCACGCCAAAAAATGGTTTTTTCCCTTTCTTTTTCTGAATGAAGGCTTATTTCAAAAATCTCTGTGCAAATAAATTTAGTAAAAAAAGTTTTTAAACACTAACTTTTCTTATTGTGCTAAAATGCAGATTTTTTAAAATTTCAAATATTTTTTACTTTTTAGTCTTCAATTTATAATTCAGTATTATTAATATTATGGAAGCTTCAACTCAATTTCCCCCCCTCAAATTCACTAGCAGATGACGCCCCTCTTAAATTTTGTATTGTCATCGACAACACACAAGTGTACAATATTTCAGAACAACAGGAAGCGAGAGAAAAAACGACTACAAAATCTTTACAAACAAGCCAAGTTAAATAAATGCTTGTAAAAATATCTCTCTATATAAAAATAATACAAATATAAATTAAAAGGTAAAAAAATTATAAATAAGAAACAGAAGATTTAAACGAAAAAACGATAACAATACACTTTTTTGCGTGCTCAACGCAACAGCATCAACAAAAAGATTACAACAATTAATATTTAAAACACATAAAATAGAATTTAGAATGTAAAAGAGATTATTCAAAATGGAAGGAATGGATAAGGACACGAATGACGAACTTTTTCGAAGACCACTCGCCATAGGAGTTCTAAAATGGACAAAATTTTCTGTCAAGGGTAAGATTATAAATCAAAAGTATACCCTTTGTGGCCTGAATTCTGTCCAACCGCAAAACGAGAAACATTTTGAAAAGTCAAGAGGCAAAAATCCTAAATAAAATCCAAAAGAAACTAGAGTTTGAAAAATAATTTACCCTCTCTGCCGAAATTATGATGTAAACAGGAGACGCCAGACGCGATGTGACAAACGGAATAAAAAGTACTGGAAGCTAGCAACTAGCTCCATCTATGAAGAAAAATTCCAACTAATTAATCAGAAGAAAAAAGCTAATATTTAAACAGATATGACAAATAAAATTAAAATAAGCTATTAATAAAGAAGTAATAAAAACTTTTTATACTCATTTGAAAAAAACTATTAACATTAATGAAAGAATCTGGGAATCCGTTGTCTATAAGAATATTCTTTAAATTATCTAAAGCTTTAACAAAATTTGAATGTTTATTACAAATGCTATTTATTCTATTAATTTGAGAAAAAATAGAATTCTTTAAAATTTTATAATGAAGATTTGTATAAAAATTACAAAGTGTAATAGCCTCAAATTTAAATTCATTTCTTTTATCAAATATACCGATAGAGACTCCTGAATTAAATATTTCAATTTCCATATCTAAAAAGTTGCATTTGTTTATTTCATTAGTAGTTTTGTATAATTTTGTATTTTAAACTCTTCTGGATAACAGTTATAAATGGATTTAAAATTATCATTAATTGCCTCTTTTTTGCCTCTTGACTTTTCAAAATGTTTCTCGTTTTGCGGTTGGACAGAATTCAGGCCACAAAGGGTATACTTTTGATTTATATTCTTACCCTTGCCAGAAAATTTTGTCCATTTTAGAACTCTTATATGGCGAATGGTCTTCGAAAAAGTTCGTCATTCGTGTTCTTATCCATTCCTTCCATTTTGAATAATCTCTTTTACATTCTAAATTCTATTTTATGTGTTTTAAATATTAATTGTTGCAATTTTTTGTTGATGCAATCACTTGATGCTGTTGCGTTGAGCACACAAAAAGGTGTATTGTTATCGTTTTTTTTTGTTTAAATCTTCTGTTTCTTATTTATATTTTTTTTACCTTTTAATTTATATTTCTATTATTTGTTTCTGTATTATATTAGAAATAGCTGCATATGCGCCATTCTATATAATACTAAGAATACTATTTAATTAAGTTTTAATTAATTTTTGACTAATTAATTTATAGTTAATATCTTTGTTAAATTTTGATAATTATAACTGTCTATATCTAAAACGCACAGAAAATAGGTTAATTTCTCTTATGTCGATGGCAACGATCGGCTTATTTACGAAGCAAAAACGGTAGCCTCCTCCTCGTTAGGCTTAACTTCTTAGTCATAACCTGTTAATATATTCGTTCTGGTGTAAAAAAAGCAACTTTGTCTTAAAAAAAAAAAGAGTTTAAACTGAAGAATTCACAATATTTCTTACAACATAATGAAACTTTGGATGAAATTATTGAAGAATTCACACTATTTCTTACAACATAATGAAACTTTGGATGAATTGATTAAAAAGAGATCCGTTAGAAATGAAGCAGATGGGCTTAGACAAGCCAGACAACGTTTAGATCAGCGTCAATATAGTTTAAGTCAGCGAAGATAAAATCGTGTCAATTCATAAATTGAGGTGAACATTAAGGAACTTACTGTTATGAACATTGTATTTTCGGTACTTTTCTGTTATACGCACACCATTTGGCGTCTTTTTTTTTTCGTCTTGGCGAATTTTCTTGGAGCGCTGAATCGCCAGTTTGGTTCTAGAAGCGTCAGGAAAATCATGGTACGCGTATAATCGAGCGCCAATGCCATGCGCGAGATCAGCTAGTTAACAATATTTCTCGAAAGTATTTCAAATGATGCCGCGATAAAAAGCAACGAGAGTCTAAGGAGGAGCTTTAACAATCGAAAGCCGGTTCTTCCTTTTTCGATCGCTGCTGTCTTAATTGCTGCGTGCTCGGTAATGCACAGCTCAGTAAATTGCCCAATAGCCGCGACCTCTTATTCCAAGATTATTGGCCATTATTCCTTGACCACAATAACTGAGTGAACGTCGGAAGAAACAGCAAACAGAGCCGAACTGATGTGGATGAAATTCGGTGCATCGGGTTTTATTGGAATGAGATCAATCCCGTTTAATTGCTCTTTGTTTGTCTCCATCAGATCTTGAAGTAACCTTTGTTTTTCAATGATGAAGCAATCGTTCGCTCTTGCTAGTTGCTCGATCTCTAAATTGTGTCTTGAATTTGAACTGAATTTTCATTTTATTTTTTTATTTTTAAGCCTTCAGCATTCGGTTGAAAGTGTTCGGCTCAGTAAGCATTCCTGCTGATACAGCAAACAAAATATGAAAAATCATTGCTGTTTCGAAAATTAAACTCTTTGGAAGGTGTTATTTTATTATTATTAACAGTTATTTTATTTAAATATTTAGGCCGCGGTAGCCTAGTAGTAAGGTCTCGGCCTCGGAGGGTTCCAGTCTCTAAACTCGATTTCACTGAAGATCTGCCGTGGTTTGAGGGCCTGTTGCACGTTAAATCAAACGCCCTCTTTGGAGAGGGGAAGAGGGGTGCCAGCCCAGGTGTCGTCCTCGTCACCTGACCGCGGTTCGAGTGCCAGCACAGGTGTCGTCCTCGTCACCTGACCGCGGTTGTAGTGCCAGCCCAGGTGTCGTCCTCGTCACCTGACCGCGGTTCAAAAGGACGAAGTCCGTCCAAAATAGCCCTTGTGTTGCTTCAAAACGGGACGTTAACGTGACTAAACTAAACTTCATTCCTGCTGATAAATCAAACAAAATATATCCGATCAGTGTTGTTTCGCCATTTCGCCTGTTTGGAAGCGGTTATGTCATGAGGAATAAACGCCGAGATGTATGCTTTGAGACGGTTGTGGCATTCAAATCGAAGGTCCGATTCATCTTTGCGTGTTCCTTTGTAGTGCTCAATGAACGGTAATTTTGCCTTTTCCAATTATTTATTTGAAAATCCCGAAAACGGCGTAAACGCATTAACGATCACGAATTTCACACAAACGCATCATTTAGAATAACATCATTTTAAATCGGCAAATTTACCGACTCCATGCTTGGGACCTCATTCGTCTATGCCTTTATCCAAACTAATTGAGTTCCCCATCGGATAGGGAAGATGTTCGCTAATATTTTTCCTTTCTAGGGATTATTGTGGCCTATATATATATTAAACCGTTAAAACTCAAATAACATTTTCATCATATACACCTATTAAACCATCTCTTAAAATTAAGTATAATAAACTATATAACCTAATATTATTCACACAATGAAATACAGAAAGCTAATAATATTAAAAACTATTCCTATGAAAAAGCCAATCCAGATATGGAATTCCAACAATCAAATGCCAATCGACCTGAGGAATCGATATATATATATATATAATCTCACTTAATTTTATTCCAAATTCTAATATTATATATTTTAAAATCTTAATGTATTCCAAAATCACTTTTCTAAAACTCCAGTTTCGTTCTTTTCCCGCGCTGGAGGTATATTAAATCTCTCGTTTTGGCATATTTATTACTAAAAGAATATTTTTATCGCTTTCACGTGCCCACAGAAAATCATGACGGCGTCTCTTTGGCACCAGACTTTTTCCCTGAAGCGCCTACGTAACTTATTAAAAATACCCAATATTCCCTTCACTTTGATCACGTGTCAATATGTTATTCCCTTATCTGAGAGAATACAGGGATTTTGCTGTTCACTTTTTACTTGTAACCTAAACGGAGATGATCGTATACCCACCACTCTCCTATATTCTACTTAAATAGTTTGATAATAAAATAAGAAGTAGTTATTTGCTCGGCCTGTTTATTTTAATGTCTACAACCACGAAAATCATTTTATATATATATAGTAATTTTGATTTTATTTTAACTAGCGTGGGATATGTTGTAAGAATTAGTCAGAAATCTAATTTTCTCAGTAGGTTATTAACCTTTCCTTAAAGAATAATACAAAATTTAACAAACATTAAGTTAAAATTAATTAAACATTAAGTTAAAATTAATTAAACATTAAGTTAAATTTAATTAAAAATTACATTATTGTTTATCATTCTAAAAGCGTCAGGAAAACAGAAAAAACTGCGCATGCGCATCATAAACATAGTTTTTAAAGAATAAAAACTGAGCTATTTAATTAATTGTCACGAAAACCTTTCAATTATTCTAAGTAATTCTAATTCTTCATAGTATTTTTGAGCAAAATTTGAAAATATCTATTCAATAGTTTGGCTCTTTACAGCGCACAAAAAAATGGTATTCGGTTTTATTTATATAGATTCGCGTGATATAAATATAACTTGCAGAGCATCTGTGTTCGGTTCTATGCATACCATGATTTTCCTGACGTTTCTAAAGCCAAATTGGCGATTTAGCGCTCCAAGAAAATTTGCCAAGAAAAAAAAAGGTGCCAAGTAGTGTAAGCATTACAGAAAAGTAGCCAAAGTAACAATGTTGACAATAGTAATATCCATGATGTTTACCTCAATTTGTGAATGGACACGATTTTATCTCCGCTGACTTAAACTAATCTAACGTTGATCTAAACCTTCTCTGGATCGCCTAAGCCCATCTGCTTCATTTCTAACGGATCTCTTTTGGATCGCCTAAGTTCATCTGCTTCATTTCTAATTGGTTTCTTTTGGATCGCCTAAGTTCATCTGCTTCATTTCTAATTGGTCTCTTTTGAATCATTTCATCCAAAGTTTAATTATACAGTCGACGTTCGTTATAACGACCACACATTATAAGGACCATTCCATTATAACGACCAGTGATAAAATCCCCAACTATGTTTCCTTATGCACTCTATGTTACTTTACTTCAGGTATAACGACCGTCCAGTGTCGTGTAATCCCAATACAACGTCCGAATTTGAACGGTATTTTTCCAAAACTCCTCTATTTAAAAAAAAAAAAAAAATCTATTTTAGAAATATACTTTTGATTGATAAAATTTTATTTTTAATACCAATGGTAAAAAATAATTTGAGTATTTAGTTGGAATCTCTTTAAAAATAGGCTATTTTTACGGAACTGCTGAGAGTGCACATGTAATTTTTTTAATTATATCCACTATAGCGGCCACTCGTTATAACGACCTTTTGCTGTTGGACGCAGAGGGTCGTTATAACGAGCGTAAACTGTATTGTAGGAAATATGTGAATTAGACGTCTTGAACTCATTTTTTTCGTGAAAAAGTTGCTTTTCTTACACACCAAAACGAGTATATATAACAGGCTGTGTCTATGAAGTTAAGCCTAACGAGGAGGAGGCTACCGTTTTTGTTTTGTAAACAAACCGATCGTTGCCGTCGTCAAAAGAGAAATTAACCTCTTTTCTGTGCCGCGTACCTAGCGTGTTGGCTTCTACTTTTTTAAACATGAAAGAAGTGACATGAACTTGTTTGACGTATCAAATAATAAAATGCGAATACTCCATTTTAAACGTTTTCTTTCTTTCTTTTTTAGAATAATTTATTTACAACGGAAAAATCAACAAAATTCTAAAAGCTACATTTTTCTACTGTTGCCACAAAAAATATAATATGATGAACAAAAGTAAATATGATAGTAAATAGATTCTTTAAATAAAAAGAAAACGATATTCACAAACAAATGTTAAATGCTGCGTGAGCTATAATTCAGCCTCATAGAGATTGAGATAAACACAAAATTTCAACCAAATTACGCTTGTTTGTTGTTAGTGTCACTGCGACGCCTTAAGTTCGTCTGCCTGCGATTAATCCGAACTTAACGATCCGAATCTAATGACCACCTTTTAATTCCCGATTCCTCGGAATAGGATTATTGCAGACGATTCCTTGAGATAGCGTATCGCTGTAGAGCTCCTAACTATATATAAGGATTTCAGCAAATGCCGCATGGAGAAGATGCAAGGTCAGGTCTCCGGGCGAAAGATCCCAGCTTCGAAATCCCCCAGATATAACCCGGTAAACCTACCATGTCAGTCCCGAAGGTCAAATAAACAAGCTCTGAATTTCATTCCGAAAAACAATAATTATTATTTTTAAGGAAAAATTACTTTTTCCGAGATTCGTTCACTTAAATCGAATCTTTTAGAACAGCACTGGTACTGAATTCTCAATCAGTGCCGTGAGTAGCGCCCGGGGGATAATATGCTTTTATCGCACACCTCCGTCATCATCAGTGGTTTAGCTCATGTAAATGGCGCCCGAGGCAAGATATTTTTTCGCCCCTACCCGGACGTATTTCACATTAAAGAGTGACATAAACGCATTAATGTTTTGTAAATATCACCAGTGGCGTCGCGATGGTCAGTGGCTTAGTTTAGTTAGTTATATTAACGTTCCGTTTTGAAGCAACACGAGGGCTATTTTCAGTGGCGGCGATTGGATGGAAAAGGGAGGGGGACTTTAAAATTTATGGAAGACCCGGTAGTACGTAGACAATAAAATTTAAAAATTTAGTTAAAAAAATTAGCTATTTTTTCCGAACACCACTTCATTTTTATAATTCCTAGTTTTAGGCAGCTAAAATGAATAAACTCCCTTCCTTGACTCACCGTCACTGGCTACTTTGGGACCTCGGTCACATGACGAGGACAACGCCTCAGCCGGCACCCCCTCTTGAAGCTTCCGCACTACACCAACGGGAGGACGTTCGGCCGCTACGTATGATTTGCCACGCAACAGGCCCAATACACTGCGGACCTTCAGTGAGTCGGGTTTCGAGCCTCGAAGCTTCCGGCTCCAGGGCCGAGACCTTACCACTGGGCCACAGCAGTCTATATATATGAACAGTTTTAAGGAGCAGATTTTCACAAACTGTTATAGCAAAATGTGTAATTGCGTGTAAAGAGTTGGTTATTATCGCGCATAAAAAAAATTTAAAATTTAAAAGTAATTTTATGCAAAGTAGTAAACAAAAAAAAAACTCGACGGTAGGCTGTATCTGCGAAAAGGCCGCTGGGATTGAGGGGCGTAGACTTACTTACCTTACTCATCTGGGACCAAAGTAGCTCTGTGTGACTATTAACTCTATAGTCTATAGTGACTTTTAGTCCAGTGTGACTATGTGACTCTATCTTTTTTAAATTTTTCGTGATTTCACCAACTTTGTAACTCGACTGCGACTAAACTGTCATTCCAAATTCTAAAATTCTTTTACAATCTTCAATGTCCACCTTTCTCTGTTAAATGAAACTTAAAACCAACTCTCCATGTTATTTGGTTGCGGAGCTATAAACGTTTAAAAATACCGCAAAAAGAGTCATCATTTTTTCCTTTCCCGACACACCATTAGACCACTATGGAGAGACGTAAGTCTACGTCAAAAAATGACGAAATTTTTTAACACAATCTAAATACTGTTTAATTATAGGATCTGACATTTTTTTTTAAAAATATAAAACATTGCATTTTTTTTTTTATAATTATAAAACAATATAATCGAAAACTTGCAGAAGGTAATTAATTAGGAATTCTGTTAGAATAATGTTCCAAAATTTGAACGACACATGGTTTTAATTTGAAAAGTTCGAGTTCAGGCCTTTGTAAATTGAATGAAAGCACAAAACTAAATTACGGTAAAAAAAAACAGACTCCAAAACATATGTGAAAGCTTTGGGGAACACCAAAGTTGCGAGCTCTCTGGGCAGTTGCCTATTTAATAATCTCGGCCCTTGTAACTTTCTGGATGTTCGAAATGGAGTTATGATCTTGCCACAGTCGCTGCGAGCATCCAACCCGAGAAATCTCGGGAAATAATAACCATTGCGAAGAAGCGCTGTGATTGTTGCGTGGGTGGATTGCGAAACGGAGATTCACCCTGCGAAAGGTCGGACCTTACCGGCACTGGGTCAGCGATGCACGCGAATAAAAAAACCAACAAACACCTCGGGGCTTCCGAGAACAGGTAGAATTGCTGCACTCAGCTTGGAGATTCTGGATCTCCCCGCGGGGGATCATTTGGAATTATTCCTGACGTCCCCTCCCCCCACACACGATCACCACCAACACAGTTTTCTTCCGCCTCTTTGAGAGCGCGCTTTTTTAATTCACTCATTCTGTTCCTTAGGGGGTGGAGAGGATATTAAGTAAAGATTTTTTTTGTTTCCGGGTAGTTCAAGAGATACGGTAGAACAGTGGCGTAGCGAGGATAAGTGGCGCTTGGGTCATAATATAATTTTTCGCCCTCTCCCTGTCATCATTATTAGCTTTGCTTGTGTAAACAACTCCAGTGCATGGTATTTTTTCGCCCCCTCATCGCATTTGACGTGAAAAAGTGACATAAACGCATTAATGTTTCGTCACCATGCCCAGTGGCGTAGCGAGGATAAGTGGTGCCTGGTTCATAGTATAATATTTTCGCCCCCTCCCCTGTCATCATCAGTAGCGCAGCTTGTGTAAACAACTCCAGTGCATGGTATTTTTTCGCCCCCTCATCGCATTTGAATTGAAAAGTGACATAAACGCATTAATGTTTCGTCACCATGCCCAGTGGCGTAGCGAGGATAAGTGGCGCTCGGGGAATAATAAGATTTTTTGACCTAGTCATCATCAACAGCTTAGCAAGCGTAAATGGCATCCACAATAAGGTAATATTCTTATTCTCATCCTATTTCGCTTTAAAAAAATGACACAAGCGCAGTAATGTTTTGATTCCATGGCGCCCCCTTAAACTTGCATCCGGGGCTTAGATACACCCTTTGCCCCCGGATCGCTACGCCACTGCGTTAGGAGAGGTTTCACGCGTCTCGTGTATACGTCGTCAGGGCCAAATTTCCCAAAGGGCCAACCTATAGGGAATGGCCTAGGGCGCAGACGTCAGGGGGCGCATGTACAGAAGAAATAATAACTAAATATTTACACATTTTTCAGAAGACCATGTAAAATGATGTTTTAAAATTTACAATCTTTACATTATATGAAGGGGAGAGTGGGGTAAAACCGGGTATCCTTGATTCTGGCGCTATTAGTTCCTCTTTCTAGCGGACAGATACCGAATGACACTCTACTAGTCAAGAAAAAGGAACAGTCATAGTGGCGTGTTGAGTGCACTGCTTCTGTGAAGGTTGATTTGTTTTAAGACGTCGACTCTCTGATGTTCGTTCGATTTTGAACTATCCTCACTTAAAAATCATTACAGTTATAAGAGCTATATTTTGTCCGGCTTATTATACGATTGCTAAGGTTTCATACCCTATCAAACAATGAGGAGTTTCTCCAATAATTGCGCGGTTCTATTTCGTTTTTTATAACTTCTACACTCGGGGTAAAACCGGGTACTCCGAGTGGCGTACGACCGGGACAGTCAGTATTGATGATTCCTCCGACGAAGACCATAAAAACACATCAGACGTTGACAGTTTATATTTTAATGATGTATTTTCTAATTTAAATGACGAAGAAGGGTTTATTCAATCTAAAAACTGTTTTAGCTGTTCCCACGAAAGCTGCAGTGGCGCGGAGGAAGAAGACAACTGCTTTACGTGTGAATTTTGTCACTAACATTCTTGAATTGTCATACAAAAAAATGCCTGCTACTTTCCACTGAAAATCGAATTTTCCTAATTTCCCATAGCGTTAACATATGTAACCGGGGGTAAAACCGTGTGGTATGATTTTTTTTATAAAAATATCGTTGGTAAAATGAGTAGTAAAACTATGACTTTTCCTGAAAGTTATATTGTACTCCGATAAACAATGAATATTTCAATAAAATTTGACAAGCTCTCTGTCGAATATTTTACCTCTAACAGACCTTCGAGTCTTGGGTACCCCGTTTTACCCAACTTTCACCCACTTTTGTCTTCTGTGGGCCTTATAGTCTCCTGCCTTTGAACTGACTTGCGATGTAAGAGATTTGAGAAAGATTCGCCTGCTTCAGTGACCTATTCTCGGAAAAGAGCACGAACGGAGAAGTTCTATTTTGTATTTCAGACGATTTCAAAAAGTGGAGAATTTTTGTAGGCGTTATTATTATTTTACTTCATAAGTAGTGTGATTTTGAATTCATAAGTAATGTAATTTTGAATTCATAAGCAGTGTAGTTTTTGATTCATAAGTATTGTAATTTTGGATTCATAAGTATTGTAATTTTGAATTCATTAGTGTCATTTTGAATTCATAAGTAATGTAATTTTGAATTCATAAGCAGTGTAATTTTGGATTCATAAGTATTGTAATTTTGAATTCATAAGCAGTGTCATTTTGAATTCATAAGTATTGTAATTTTGAATTCATAAGTAATGTAATTTTGAAGTCATAAGCAGTGTAATTTTGGATTCTTAAGTAGTGTAGTTTTGAATTCATAAGTAGTGTAATTGAAAATTGAAAGTGATTCAAAGATTACAAAGACTGTCTTAAGTGCTTCTGTGTTTCAAAAATAAACTCTTGTATATCAAATTGAAAATTATGTATTAACTTTTTTGAAGGGGAAAGGACGCAGAATATATTTTGGCCTATGTCGTAGAAATGTGCAAATCCGGCCCTATACTTCGTTTCATCGCAGTTCCTATTCATTCGTATTCATTGTAACGATAAAATACTTCATTTATATGACGCAAAGCGTCGGTTAAACGACGTTTTCTCCATTCTAAAATGTGAAACTTCCCTCCATTCTGGTACGTGAACGTCTTCGAAATTACTAACAAATGATGAATTAATAGGAGACAAATTGTCTGTTGCTAATTTAAGAGAGGATGAAGAGGTTATTCCACCTTTCTTGAAAGACGCAATGGAATACTCCATTGAGAAATTTCGAACTTATTTATTTTCTGAAAAGAAATGCGCTGAAAACATTCCATGAACTTAATTCGATTCATAATGCTCTACTCAGACCTCCGGGGAACCCCTTCTTCAACATTTTTATTCCGCGTTGCTAGGCAAAGTTCGAAAAAGACAAATATGTCATTATATCTTCATTACCTTTCAAATGTATTGGTGCCAAACGATTTTTTTATTTAATTAATTTCTATTATGTAAATGCGAAAATGTCAATTCTTCAATCGTGCGTGGATGTGTTACAATTCTGTGCAGGATAGGTCAGTGATATGAAAAGCGACATACATAATTTAATAATTCGGGACTAATGTTTCTTGTAAGAGTTGAATCAATATATGAATCCCCAGAGTACGAGGATAATTTGTTGGCACCCTGTTCAAATCAAAATGCTTCTTCATGAAAGCGACGTCACCAATTCATGCGTATTTTTACCCAACTTCGCGACTCAGTAGTCGTTGAACTACAATTCCGATTTTCATTTTTTTTTTGTTACTTCTGTTGTTACCCTTTATCTCTAAAATAAGACATTAGTTATGTTTTTAGCGTATGTAGTTACCGAGATATAGAGGATCTCCCATACAACGTTCTATGTGGCGTTTTGGAGTGTGAATCAAATTCCTCTTGAGACTCCAATGGGAGGAACGTAGTCCTACGTTAAAAACAACCAAAAGAAAAGTATAAAACGATATAATCCAGAACGGTTTGTTTCTGTTCATTTTAAGGCAATGAGAGAGTCACGAATAATCCTGGAGGTCTGAACACTTTAAAGTAAAGCCTTGTTTTGTATCTTTGAGTGAGAATGCGCGCTTAAAGATAAACCTGTTTGATATCTGCGATGAATGATCGAAAAGCGGCATTTTGGAAAAACACAAAAACCCGCTGATCCTACTCGCCTTGAACTAAATGACGAGGTGAGGCATTTCTCGCATTTGTTCGATTCGGGACGCCCTGGAACAACGGTTCCTCCCGCACCCTTTGATGAGTCTTTTTATTCTCGAGTCCCCCCCTCCCTACTGTCCCACCTCCCATCCCCACCCTTCGAACAAAGAAGTTCTCATTAGATATGTTGAAGTCTCAGGTTAGCCTCTGAGTCAAACGATTCGAATTTAACTAATAATATTTGTGCGATTTAATTTTGATTTCACATTTCATTCCCAGGGCCAGATTTCACGTAGTGCAAATATAAAGAATAAATATTTACAAATTTCAGCGTCCTATATATAGCGTCTACAGACTAGTTACATTTACAGCGTCTATTCTAATTCCATAAACAAAGTTTGGTAATTTTTTTAGAATGTTTTTGTTTGCTAGGTATTGAACCCAATTTCCCTGAAGGCAATTAAATACCTTACTATTTCAGTTTATCATAATATTTATTAATTATAAACAACTACTGGAATAGACTTAAAATGAAAATCAGCAATATATATATATATATTAAACCATTAAAGCTCAATTTACATTTTCATCATATACACCTAATAAACCCTCATTTAAAATTAATTATAATTAACAATATAACCTAATATTATTCACACAATGAAATATAGAAAGCTAATAAGATTGAAAACTATTACTACGAAAAAGCCAATAATAAATGATTACTTTAATCGCTTTCACGTGCCCGCAGAAAATCATGGCGGCATCTCCTTGCGGCCATACTTTTTCCCCTAAAACACTTACGTAATTTACTAAAAATAGCTATTATTCCCTTCACTTTGATCACGTGTCTATATGTTAAATCCCTACCTGAGGAAATACAGGGATTTTCTGTTCACTTTTCTACTTGAAACTTCAACTAAGATGTACGTATGTCTGCCACTCTCCCATAATAAAGGAAAATTAGAATATAACTCGGCCTGTTATATATATATATATATATATATATATAAATCTAAATATAACTTATTATATATGATAATACAGGAACAAAGTAAACCAGACATATCAAGAAGCAAATCCTAAACTAAAAAGTAATTATTTGAGCAATACAACCAAATTTAAAACTAAATCTAAAGAACTGAAAGTACTATAGATACCATGAACAAAAAATTAAGTATAAACATTTATATGTCAACAAGTAAAAGAAAAAAAACTGTTGTTATTAAGAGTATTGAAAAAGGCAATCCAAGTATATGGAGTTTTCAACAATTAATATAGCAGCTTGGCTGTGGACAGGCTTTACATATATGAAATGTTTTCGTTGTTGCAGTCATAAAACAGCCGAGTTTTTCTTATAAAAATATTTTGGAGAGTGGCGGACATACCAACATCTTAGTTGAAGTTTTAAGTAAAAGTGTACAGAAAATCCCAGATTCTGTAGGTAAGGGAATAACAATATAACACGT
>BGPR01016405.1:0-15405 GCA_013235015.1 Araneus ventricosus | reverse complement strand
AATGCTATTTAGGCAAAGTATGAAAAAAGTTCATGATAAGGCTATTAGACATGCATTCCTCAGAAATACATATGTTATTTTGAGAAAACAATAATAGAGTGCATTAAAAAATATTTTTATTCGAAATACGTAAAGGAAAATGACAGTTATACGAAACAAAATTTTTGCCTTTCTTATTAAAGAAAACAAAATAAAATGCTAACCTACTTATTACATCAAGGAAGGAAATAATTTTATTTTGAATTGCACTTCGTTTTATTTCTTAAAAATCGAATCGTACTTTACCGGTTTGTCATTTGACATTCTAAAGAATGTCTAGGAAATGTGCGAAATCGTCGCTTAGCAAGCAACACCACCTAATTAATTTTTTTGAAATTTCGAAGAGGAAGATTTTTCCCAATGACACCCAATTTTTCGAAACCAGTAACGAATATTTCTGAATTATTTTTAACATTTGGTAGGAACATGAGATCGCATATTCCTACCAGATGTGGAAAAAAATCCAGAAATATCCGTTATTGGATTTGAAAAATTGGGTATTTTCTTCCTCTTCGAAATTTCAAAAAAATTAATTAGGTGGTATTGCTTGCTAAGCGACGAAATGTTAATCGATTCATACATTGCCAGCAAGTGTTCGGCATTCTATAAAATGCCGAGGTATTCTATAGAGTGCAGAGGTATTCTATAGAATGCCGAGGTATTCCATAGATTGCAGAGGTATTCCATAGAATGCAGAGGTATTCCATAGAATGCAGAGGTATTCCATAGAATGCAGAGGTATTCCATAGAATGCAGAGGTATTCTATAAAATGCAGAAGTATTCTATAGATTGCAGAGGTATTCTATAGAATGCAGAGGTGTTCTGTAGAATGCCAGCTTTCATGCATTGCCGGTAACGTATAAAATACAAATATCCAATCTGTGTTCGTATAATTATTGCGCATAATGTGAAAAATACATAATATGCACTCTCTTGTAGGCAATCAAATATACAACCTTTAATTACGTTTTATTTTGACACTAGCTTATATACCCGGCGTTGCTCGGGATAAAAATATTTTCCAAGTCGAAGTATTTATAACACTTTAAACTTAATTAAACAGTTTTTCGCAGTCTTTCGTCGATTATCATTCGTCCCTTCCCTTGTCGTCTGACCCCCTTCGGCCAGCAATTAAACCCTTCTGTTCTTTTTCTCACCGTAGTTGAACCACCTGGCACGAATATAGGAAAATATAGTCATTGGGATTCCATGAGTTCTCAGGTAATAATGTTTTCTTTCCTTTTTTTCCATCGGTGAAGAGGCTCTTCTGCGCATGCTCCAAAAAAAAAGCCGCAGACGATAACAATAAAAACATTGTTGGAAATTGCGTTTGAAAACTTTTTCAAAAGTTAATTAAAATTAACCAGAATGTCGAATGGAAATTAAATTGGCATCATTGAGAAGCTAATTTTTTTACTTTAAGACGATGTTAAAATGATTTTTGTGCGATAATATGTTCCGAAGTTTATTGCGGAAAAACGTTACAATTTAAAGTAATTTTTAATTAATTCAAATTCTAATTAAAATTTCGAAACATCCTTTCTTTGTGAGCACCCACTACCCAAGAAACAACCACCTGTCAAATTTAAAGTTTCTTCTTGACCAAGTGGTTTGGGAGATTCGGTGATGAATCAGTGAGTCCCTTTCTCTTTTATATATACATAGATTAGGCCCTTAACTTTCTTTCTACTGGAGGCACCCATACTTTTTTCGAGGATTTCAATAGCTTTAACCCTTCTCCTGACAACGTGGATCATTTTGCAAAAAACCGCACGTAAATCGGTCCAGTAGTCTTTTAGTTTATACCGAACACACATACGAACATTGCCTTTTTACTTTCTCGTATACGAAGTATACAAAGAGGAAGTATTGTAATCGTCAAAAAATTCGAACTCGAGATTTTGACGAATCTCCACGTTTCAGACCTCCCTGAGTCCGAAAAACACAATTTTGGAATTATGTCTGTCTGTCTGTGTGTGTGTGTGTGTGTGTGTCTTTCTGTCTGTGTGTGTGTGTGTCTGTCTGTCTGTGAACACGATAACTCGAAAACTATTAGAGATAATGGGATGAAATTTCGTATGTGAACTTGAAACATAATTTGTAAGTTTCTATCAAATTTTGGACAAAATCTGTCAACGGGAAGTCTGTCAATCTGTACGTCCGCGGTCATCGAACGCTATAATTCAAAAACTTGAATAGTTAGATGGATAAAATTTGGTACACAGTTTTATCGTCATGAATGTAGGTCCGTATAAAATTTTGGGCCGAATCCGTCAAAAGGTTGACTGTCTGTCGGTCTGTATAATCGCATATTTGTTCAGTTTTGAAACCAACTCCCTGCGTATGCCTACTGGTGGCAATGCCTGTGCAAAGAAGAAGGGGGCTCCAAAAACTTGGCAGTTTGCCAAAAATCAATTCTGGCGCGATTTTTTAAGGAAGCAAACATTTAGGGAGTCTCGCCAGGTCCTGTTGCGCAAAAGAATGCGCAGTGGATTTGAATTTGTTTTGATCCTTCAATCCACGCGTGGTTCTAACTTTGGTTTACTTGCGACGGAATTTTATTTGACGTCTTTTATTATTCTAGTTTTCTCTACATGTGTTAGGAGTATACGAGAAAGTTTAGGGGAGACCACTCCCGCTGGTATATATATATATATGATATTTTAATTTTTTAACTTTCCTAAATAATCTTAACGATACCTCATTTTAAATACTTCTACTTTCAAATAATTAACGCACTACAACTTTCTTTTCTAATCACGAGTTTCAAGGGGAAAATCCCTCTTCTGGGTACTTAAGCGTTCTGCGCATTCATTTCTGCCCTTTTTCACGCCGGCATGTAAGCTTTCAACACCAACGCGCCGCTCGGGCGTAAACTTCTAAATTCTGGTCATGGAGCTGCAAACAAATTAAATACTTTACTTATGAAGAATAACGCCTGATGCCTCAATAAAAGAAGATTTAAACAAATATCGTCTCTTCCTTGATGAAAATGGACTGCCTTCACCTTTTTAAAGTCAGATCTTTTCATATATATATATATAGATTTAGTCTTTTTGGTCGTAACTGTGGACTGCCGTACGTTGCATAGGATGAACACAGTTTTAAATCAAATTGTTGGACACAGTTTGCGTTAATTCTGGCAAATTGCTCCTAAGCGTTTAAAGCTGGCTACCGGAAATTCAAGCAACTTCCGATCCATTGGCTCACAGACTGAGAAAACGTAGGATAGCAATTTTCCCTAGGGAACTGCCACCTTATTTCGCCACTCAGTCCCGTATTTCTATTTGTCAAGTTTTCGGATTATTCTCAACCAACTTCCTGAATGGGAAGAAATAGAACGCACAATTGCATATTTACAAGTAAGAAACATCGAATATTGGCAACACTGAGATATTGATCAGAAGTCATGTCTAATAAAGTTATGCGAATATGCATTTGCCATTCCATCCCACAATGCAAATGTGAAGAGAATACTTCCCCCCAATGCCAGCCAATTCAATGTTCGGACGAAAGAAACAGGTTGTCAGTGGAGAACAACTGAAGCTATTTCGATTTGTCATTATAATTTTAAAATGGCTTGAAACCAATTTTTATAATTATGTGAAAGAAGAAAATGATATGTTTAAGAAAGTAAAATCAATTTAAAAATATAACTGGACTGAAAAGGATTAGACTAGCATCTTTTTTTATTTTATTAAACGAGTTCATTTATTTTATTAGATTGCTTAAACTTTGTCTTTTTCATAAGAGTAAAATTAACCATTACCTACCCCAGTGGCGAATCCAGGATTCGGTTCTGGGGGGCGGGAGGCTGAGGTCATAAAAATTTTGCATCGCCATGAAGAATGTCAAACTTCATGGCGTATGTAAACCAAAACACTTAACTTTACAGACTTTACTCACCTGACAATAAGAGTCATAAAAAACAATACAATACTTTAGATAATAATTTAATACAAAATACAATGAAATAACTAGACAAAAAATGTCTTCGGCCGCGTCAACGCTACAAGTACAAGTGGAATGACTAGAAAAGTAGGAACATTTTTAAACCTGTCAAGCCAGAGAGCAATATTGTCACGTTTCTATTATTTTTTTAAAAAGGAGAAATTTGGAATAAACAGTTATAGTGATTTTAAATAAAATCAAGAATTCTGACATAGCTCTGGGGGGTTGCAGCCCGATAGCACCCGCTGGATTCGCCACTGACCTACCCACTTTTTCAAGTTTTATTTAATTCGTACTGAAACGTCCCGTATCGATGCTTTACAATTATGGCAACTTTAATCATATTATATTGTACAGCAACGGATTCGGAAAACTTCCGCGCTTTTGCGCATGCGCAGGGCGGAGTTATTTTCATCAAAATAGGGGGAAAGTGAAGAATGTAAGGGTGGTGTTTGCATTTTACTGAGCGTGATCTAACAAAGAACTCCGAAAATGCGCTCATACGACTCATTGCCTGACACCCCTTTCCGGTGTAAAATCGTCTAAAAGTGGTAGTCTCGGAATCCGTGGTTAGACTATACTAATAAAGCTTTGCATATAAATAACAACTCGCTTGGTTCAACGGTGTTTGCAAAAGTTGCATCCAAATCGAGAGCCATCTCATAATTAGTTTCGCATCTTTTTTCAATTCCTACTATTAGTTCCCACTCTCCCTATATCTTGTTCAAATTTTGCAATGGATTTTAAACTAACTTCCCGATGAGCTGGAGACTCGAAACTTTAAACATAGCTGAGAACTAGATGACAATGCAATATATTGATTCGCTTTCTTGTCTGTCTGTTTGTCTGTCATTTCATATTTTGCATGACGCATGCGCAGTGCGTTTTTCATTATATCTCGAAAACTATTAACATCAGACTTGGTTCTTGGGTATATGGATGGCCCATGGGATCATCGAAGCACCCCATATTTTAGCCATATCTTTGCGCATGCGCAGTACGTTTTTTATTATATCTCGAAGTTCTCTGCGTCACGTAACTTAATTTTTCAGAAAAAAAAAGAACTTTTTATTTATGATCAGGTGAAGAGAAACTGAAATAAACCTGAAATTTTGCCACGTGTCTCCGTCATAATCTCATCAAGATGTTTAAAATCGATTGCAAAATTTCACACACACAAGACTAAAAAGTAGAAAATAATTATTTAAATGAAATAAAAATTTTAATATACCACGTTCTTAAAACGGACTAAAAAGTATAAAATAATTTCTTCTAGCCCCATACAAATTTATAACCCCATACAGATTTAAAACGAAAAACGTGGGGCGCATGAAATGACCCTTGATGTTAATACAGTTTTTTTCAAATATTAATTCATTAATTAAATTTAATTAATCAATTTTAGTTTCATATGGGAGAAAAAAATTTCTAAAATAAAATTTTTCTTTGTTGACCTAAGTAGGAATTGACTTAAAATTTCTTTTTTATATTACTTGTTATTATTCCGCGTGTTCATTGTATTAGATTTCTTAAACTTTATTCATTTTTTATCAGAGTAAAATAAGCCAATTACCTACCAACTTTTTTCCGATGTTTTATTTGTTTAGCTCTTAAACGTCCCGTATCAATGCTTGGCAATTATGGCCACCCTACTACCACGTCTCTTGAAAACGTATCTGCGTCCCAAAATGGAGCTGGTTTCAACTGCATCCCCGGAAAAAGAACTATCCAAATAAACCCTAAAGACTTTCAATGGATCCAATTCGCACGCAAAAGCCATTTTCAAGAGCACCAAAGCGGAACGCAAATTTCGGTCTGGCGTCTTTTTTTTATCCGTTTATTTTTCTCCGCGAATGTCTCTCAGAGCTTTGTCACCGAGAGTGAAAAAAAGGGGTTTTCGGACGAATGTGACCTCGATTCGAATCCCGTGTCTCACAGGAAATGGATCTCCGTTTAACGACTGAAGTTCATTCGCATGTTCATGAAAAGAATGTGCAATATGGCGATTAATGAGTCGGCTGCAGTTTACTTGATTTTCGCACTAATTTGTCAATAGAATGGTTTCGAATAATTGTACGACAAAAATAGATAGACCATCGGAAAGAGCACGCGATTTCCGTTCTAATGAAGTTAGTTTTGAATTTCTAACGTAATTTACTGAATTTTGAATTTTTTAAAAAATAGTCAGTTTCACCATCTAAATGTTAGTTTTGTTCTTAAATTTGTTGCATCCGACTTTCTAATAGCACTATTATTTTCAATTTTTTTCAGCTTATAACTAGAACGGTTCTCTCTGATTTAAAACAAGAACGGTTAAAATATCTTTTCCCGTTTTTTTTAAATTAAATTATTCCTGGGCAGATGAAAGTTATTTTTGTCGAGCGAAATTTCTTCAGCTACAGTCTTCCGGAACGCAGCTTTCAATTTGATTGGATGAAGGCTCAGGTGACGCCATAACCTTCGGATCTTTTTGTCATGTTATAAGAATTTTTTTTCATTTTGTTGAAGTCCTCGGGCAACAATTTTTTTTTATATATTGTTTTGGATTAATGTACTCTGTACTGTTTTTCTACATGTTATTATCGCGGAAAAAATAAGCGGGAAAATCTATAATGTGTATCTTTTGTTTTGATTTTGTTTCGAAAACTTTTTCGTGTCATTGTGGGCGATTTTTTTTTTTTTTTATTTTGTTGAAGTCCTGATTCCACGGGCATCGCCGTGCGCGTACTGCTAGTTATTATATAATTCATTCTATCAAAAATATAATTCATTTTAACAAGGGAATATTTTTTTATAAATATTTTTGAGTAGTTTAACCTTTTCAAGCCTGACGGGACATATTTGTGTAAGTAAATACAGTCGGACCTCTATTTAACGAACCTCTGTTTTGCGAATTTCACTATTTTGTGAACTTTTCCTTGGAACCAAGAACATTTTGCGAATTTCATCGTAAAATAGCCTCCAAATAGCGAAGTGCATTCTCTATTTAAAGAACTTTTTCTTGTGATCCAATATTTTTTTTCTCCTTATTTCTCAAAATATTTCTAAACATTTCAAACTTATTCTTTCTTTTAACACATTTTATGGTGATCAGTGACCTTGAAGCTGGAAAATGTGAAAGCGATTCTTCATGAGGTGGATAATGGCGTGAAGAAAAAGGATATTGCTTTAAAATTTGGTATTCCTCCAAACAGCTTATGAACCATAATAAAAAAATCGTGATAGGATACAAAATTATGATTCATTGAATTCGTGTTCAAAACGTTTAAAAGTGTGTGTCTATGAAGATGTGGATGAGGCAGTTTTGAAGTGGACAGTGTGAAAAATAAAAACAATACAGCGATGAACTGCTATGAAGACGAAGATGATGAAGATGGAAATGACCGTGATGCAGAAATCAGCAAACCTTCGTATAATGAAATGCTAAAATTCATTAATTTTAATATAAAATTGCTTTTTTTAATTGAAAATACAGTGTATTCCCGGACAATGTTTTGTTTTGTTCTTGTTTTCCTTGCAGATTTCTTTTTGATGGGTAAAATATATAAAATAAATAGATATTAATTTACAAAATAAAGGCGCAATTAATTACTTTTTTTAATAATATTTAGTGTTTATGAATTTAAAATCTGTTTTGTGTAGTTTAAAGTATTTTAAAAGGTGAGTCTCTATTTAGCGAATTTTCCATATAACGAACTTTTTTTCGGGATTTAGCGACTTCGTTAAATAGAGGTCCGACTGTAGTATAATTTTTGCAAAATAAGTTCTGAAAGGTTTAATCGGAAGATTACAGAATAGGGTAAAAGAAAGATTTTAATGAAGTAATGAATCTGTCATCGCCTGACACGTCAAACGAAATGCCCACTGTTATGTGGTAATCAATTGTTTTTATATTGATTCATAGCCAAAATTATTCATATTTTATTGTTTTACTAGGAGCCATTGGCGACCATCTTGATGGCCGGGAAAAGTGATTATGTTTAATTTGAACGAAATCACAATCATACATAACTTGATCCTTTAGCGAAGTATTTTTAACTTCCAATTGAGATAGCAATTTAAGCAACGTTTATTAGAGCCTTCCGCTCTTTGTAGGTTAATGAAGGCGTAAGAAGCGCAGCACTGTCAGCATAATCTAAAGCTGGGCATTCACGGTCGGACCGTTCCACGCCATTTGGAACGCAGCAGTGTCAACATAATCTAAAGCTGGACATTCACGAGCGCTCCGTTCCACACCATTCAGCATAATCTAAAGCTGGGCATTCACAGTCGGACCGTTCCACGCCATTTGGAACGCAGCAGTGTCAACATAATCTAAAGCTGGACATTCACGAGCGCTCCGTTCCACACCATTCAGCATAATCTAAAGCTGGACATTCACGGTCGGACCGTTCCACACCATTTGGAACGCGTCTCTCCAAACCCGTCGTCAATGCCAAAATCCGATGAGAATCGGCGCGGTGTGGTTGAAATGATTGGATTTTCATCCTGTCCCGTTTTCCGCTCGGCGTGCTGGGCCGTAAAACTGAAATACGATCATGGAGAAGGGGGACGAGCCCCTCTCACAAAAGCGAAAACCACAAAATGGGGGAGGAGAGTGAAGCTATCTCGGGAGAGGTGTGGACACAGTAGCCATATGGGAGTGAAGATGTGTGGTGAATGAACCATCTAAATGTTATGATTAGACTATGTTTATTATGAATTGATTAATTAGATACTATTAGCTTAATTAGCAATCCCAGGTTCTACCTTTGTCTAATGATTACTTTTATTAATGTAAACAATTTCATACGCAAAATTCGACACAAAGAAAGCAATATTAATTTTAAAAATATAACATTGAACATTATTTACATTATAGATATTTAAATATAAATTTTCATTAGTTAAAGAATCCCATTAAGAATAGGAAAACATAAAAATAATTAAAACAGTCACTAATCAAAAGTCTCTGAACGCCTTTAGTAATTCCAATGTGATCAAACAGATTTCGACTCACCAGGTGGCGGCACCCGATCCTCCGCCACGTATTCATTAAAATATAGGCACTTGTAGTTTCCAATCAAAGGCACTAATAAAGCCGCGGCACTTAATTGTCCTCCTCAATAAAATATTTCAATTTACCAGGCGGCCGCCGTCACTTGCACATCAGAGACGCAATGAAGCCATTCACAACCCGCGAGAGTGGTCTCCCCAAAACTTTCTCGTATACTCCCCTAAAAGGTGTCATTTCCCCTCCCCCCGCGTGGATAGAAAATTCGAAGCTACTGTAACCCAGAATGCTATTACTATCCACTAGTTTCCTTCAGCGCGCGCCAAGGTCACAAGTATCGCTAAGCGCTCGGCAAGACTAAAAATGACCTTGAGTCGTAGTAAGAAAGTTTAATATGCAAATTTTAACGCCTTTCTTTTAACCGATTCAAACAAAAATTGGACACAAATCTACAATTAGGATTAAAAGGCCACGTAGCAAATTTCAATTATCTAAGTCATTGTATTAAAGAGTTATAACGTTTACATGCAAACGATTATACAGACAGTCAGACAGCAAACTCTCCGACCGATTTGGCCCAAACATTTATACGGCCCTACATTCCTGATGATAAAACTGTGTACCAAATTTTATCCATCTAGCTATTCAAGTTTTTGAGTTATAGTGTTCACATAAACGCGGACAGACAGACAGACTTCCCGTAGACGGATTTTGTCCAAAATTAGATAGAAACCTATAAACTATGTGTCAAAATCATATACCAAATTTCATCCCCGTAGCTCTAATAGTTTTCGAGTGATCGTGTTCACAGACACACAGACAGAATTGTGTTTTCATTTGTGACCAAAATTGTGTTTTTCGGACTCAAGGAGGTCTAAAATATGAAGATTCGTCAACATCTCGAGTTCGAGTTTTTTTTGACGATTACAATACTTTCTCTTTGTGTACTTCGTATACGAGAAAGTAAAAATTAGCCCTTAACGTTTCCTCCAAGCAAACCACTTCATTTTTTATATCTTCTTATCTCCCTTGCTTTCTTCCTTATCTCCACCCCTTTATATCTTTGGGGTGCTTCTTCTTCCCTCTAAGCTCAGCCCCTCTGGGTGATCCGCGTCCCTGATTGGACAGAGGGTGGTGTCTCTCGATTTTTCTGGACACTTGTAGGATGATCAAAATATTCACCATGTTTCTAGTCACTTCTCGGAAAGTCGCTCCACCATTCCAGCAGTTTCTATTCTAGAGTTCTCTAGAATTCCCTTTGTAATTCATATAAACAAATATATCTCGCAACATAAATGGATGGGTTGAAAACTGGAACGGTTTGGTGCGACGCGATCCAAATGAGGTGGAACGGTCCGACCGTGAATGGCCTGCCTTAGCGTCTAACAACGAGTTGCCTCACTCAATGGTGCAGCTTCATTTTCTCACTCCTGATGCGCTGTTGGTTCCAACATTAAATTGTCGCGGCGCCATCAGCGATGGATTGTTGTGCGGAGTACACGGGCTCCAGAAATTCCAAAGTGATTCCACGAAGACGTTCCCCCGTCCAATCCTACTTCCGTGTATTTATAGTGTTCCTGACAGGGCGTGACGTCACATGAAAATCTCTGGAGAAATCCGGATCTCGGCTCCTAACAGAGATATCGAGAAAATAATGGCATTTTCGGCATCTTAGATTTGTCGCCAAAGTCGCCAAATTTGTTCCCATGTCGCCAAAATGATCGCCAAGTTCGTCCCTAGGTCAGGGGTCCAGGCCTGGTCGCTGCCGTCATTCCATACATACCCCTGTAAAACTCTCTTCCCAATCATAAGACTAGCAAGGAAGGAGAGCGATACTACATTTTTGTAACAATATTTAGTTTTGACTTTAGTTAGTTTAAATTCCCAATTTGAAGCAACAGGGAGGCATTTAGGTACTCACCTCGTCATTTTGAGCAATGGTCAGATGACGAGGGCGACACCTGAACAGCAATCCACTCTCCAAACTTCCATGCCACACCAGCGAGACTTAGGTAGCCTGATATAGAGACGGAAGACAAAAATATTCCTTTCGGTGCTTTGAGATTTTAACGAAACCGAAATATTTTAGCGTTCAGGAGTAGCTGATGGAAGATTGTTGTATTTTCCGGAGAAAAACTATCCATTGATTAAACCAGAATTAACGATACCCGGAATTTATACAGTAAAGGATCGTTTACACGTCTTTCAAGGGAATGACGTAGAACGACGTATAAAAGCAAAGCCGTAACATCGAAATTTTACCAAAAAATTCTGATTATTATAAATTTAATGCAACTAATGCAAATTCATTTAAAAGTATTCATTTTAAAGCTTTTTTAAGTTAATATTAGTATTGTAATAGCAATAATTAAATTTTAGAATGAAATATTTATCATAAATGTGAGAAAAATCACACCTTTAGGGCATATCTTGATTACTGATTATACATGTCTTATACGGTTTATGTGCGTGCAGATAGGCGTTTAAATGAGAATATTTAAAACCGTCGTCTGGCGTGATGATTGCCTGTGAGTATCAAGCATAGCGTTACGGATCTGTTAATTAAGTTCTTTGGATGTCTTTTCACTAGCCTTTTTTTTCAACTTTTAAAAGCTGATCGAATTTGTATGTTGCAAGCATATAAAGTTTAAAAATCGCACTGAAATTCATCAATGACACATTTTGAATTCGGTAAAAAAAAAAAAAAAAATTTTTTTTTTTTAAATTAATTTTAAAAAAAAAATAAACGAATCTTAAATTAACGAAATTAAGAATTGAATAAAGTTCATTGAATGTTTTCTAACTATTCTTTTGACACAAGAAATAAGTTCGAAGTTCTTCAATGGAGTTTAGTGCGTCTTTAAACAAAGGTGGAATAACCTCTTCATCCTCACTTAAATTATCATTGATCAATAATTAACGACTTGTACGCATCTGTCACTGCACGCAAGTGCCACACGATCTGTACGCAAGTGCCACACAATCTGTACAGAAGTGCCACACAATCTGTACGTAAATGTCAGGCAATCTGTACGCAAGTGCCACACAATCTGTACGTAAATGTCAGGCAATCTGTACGCAAGTGCCACTTAAGTTCGCTCAACTCAGAAACAAGCAGTGCTGCAATATCCATACTTATAAAAGGCAATGTTTGTGTGCGTGTGTGTTTGTCTGCGATGTCCAGACGAATCTATCGCACTTACAGCCATGAAATTTGGCACACAGGTAGTCGTAATGGTGACTGAATGCACCTCGAAGCCGAAATTTTAAATTTTAATCTAGAAATTTATTTCTTTAATGTTTTGTGTTGTTTTGGTTGATTTTTCGCACTCATTTCTCAATAGAATGGTTTTGAATAATTGTACGACAAAAATAGATAGACCATCGGAAAGAGCACGCGATTTCCGTCCTAATGAAGTTAGGTTTGAATTTCTAACGTAATTTACTGAATTTTGAGAATTTTTTAAAAAATAGTCACTTTTCGAAAATAAAATTTTCCGAATTCTTAAAACTCTTGCATCCGATGTTCTAATAAAGATATTATTTTCAAAATTTTTCAGCTTATAACTGTAACGGTTCTGTCTGATTTAAAACAAGAATGGTTAAAATATCTTTTCCCGTTTTTTTTAAATTAATTTTTTCCTGGTAGTTGAAAGATATTTTTTCTCTAGCTGCCTCCTCCCGCGACAGCTCTTCGGAACGATGCTGGCAATTTCATTGGCTGACGGGGCAGGGTGACGTCATTACTTTCGCGTTCTGCGAGAAGATGATTTATTTACTCGATGACTTCGATTATTATTTTTAAGCGTGTCTTAGCTTATTTCTTTGCCTTTCATACTTTGCTTGCGATGTAATAAATATCACATTGTAATTTTTTAACATTGTTTTGGATTAACGGTACTCGCTCGAGAGGAATAAGAAGCTCAATAATACATATACATATATATATATATATATATATATATATTTCTACATTGATTTCGTTTTTAAAACTTTTATTTGTGTAATTGTATGTGGGCTTTTTTTTATTTTGTTGAAGTCCCGATTCCACGGGCAACGCCGTGCGCGTACTGCTAGTTGATCAATAAATGAATGACTTGTACGCAACTGTCACTGTACGCAAGTGCCACACGATCTGTACGCAAGTGCCAGACAATCTGAAAAGTAGTGTTCCTTAAACATCGATAGTGCAGTCGATAGTTTTCCCAAACTGTTGATAGTTTTCTCCCCGGCGATACTATCGATAGGCGCATTTTCAGTCGATAGTTTAAAAACTATCGATTGTTCCAGTTGCTAGTTTTGAAACTATGGACTGAAAATGCGCCTATCGATAGTATTGCCCGGGAAAAAAATATCGATATTATCGATAGTTTTGAGAAAGTCGATACTATCGACATGGCTTCGATAATCTATCGATGTTTAAGGAACACTACTGAAGACCTCTTCTCAGTTGCATTCTCTTTCACATAGATCCACCCTTCATGAAATTAAGTTACGAAATTTTCTTTTCTTCATATCTCCGGATAACCGGAAGTTACCTTCGCCTTCCGGCTAGCCGGCAGTTTTTTCCTAATTATTGCAGGATTTCATTATGCTGAATATAGTGTTTAAACTGAAATTTGGTTCAAATATATCAATTACAGCAGTTCCCCTAGAATCCGAACTCATTAGGGCTGACCTCTGTTCGGACTGCGGGGAATTCGGTAAAATACTCTTGATGTACCAGTGAGAAAAAGTTTCCCAACCAGTGGTAAGCTCACCCCCGGGAGCACGCGAAGGACCATTTGGGGATACGCGAATAATGTTAAGGGCGGACACAAGGAAACATTAGGGATTAAAAAAGCCAGAGAATTTTTTTTCTTCAAATAAATACTCGCTATTTTTAATAACTATACCACTTGAATAGTTGATTATTACGAAGTGTAATTTTTAACTATCCTTATATGTCAAAACGGAATAATTACAATACTGGTTTCATTTGCTTTGGCGCTGAAATAATACTATTGTAACCAGCGGGAATGGCCTCCCCTAAACTTTCTCGTATACTCCCAACACATGTAGAGAAAATATAAGCTACAAAGCCCCCTAACACAGTGGAGAAAAAAAATAAGCGAAACGTCATACCACGATTTCCGAAGGTCGTCCAACGCGGAAGTGGAATTAGAAGCCGGCGTGATTACCAATAGGGCTGGGTGTAAATAAAGAAAACGAAATTTGCAATTTGAACGCGTTTTTTTCAACCGATCGACACAAAAAATGGACACAAATCTACCATTAAGGTAAGAAGGCCACAATTACACATAGTAAGAAGGCATACCAAATTTCATTTATCAAAGTAATTTTTTAAAGAAGTTATTGCGTTCAAAAGTATGCGATTATACAGACAAACAGATAAACCCTTTGACGGATTTGGTCCAAAATTTTATACGGACCCACATTCCTGATGATAAATCTGTGTACGAAATTTTATCCGTCTACTATTTAAGTTTCTGAGTTATAGTGTTCACATGAACGCGTACTGACAGACCTCAAGTGGACGGATTTCGTCAAAAATTTGACAGAAACCTACGAATTATGTGTCAAGATCACATACCAAATTTCATCCCCGTAGCTCTCATAGTTTTCGAGTTATCGTGTTCACAGACAGACATAATTCCCAAATTGTGTTTTTCGGACTCGGGGAGGTCTAAAACGTGGAGATTCGTCAGCATCTCGAGTTCGAATGTTTTGACGATTACAATACTTTCTTTTTGTGTACTTCGTATACGAGAAAGTAAAAAAAGTTGTTCGGATTATCCTGAATTTCGGATTACCGAGGTTCTACTGTACTTTTATACATATTGGGATCCTATTCGAGGCTATTTCGCTGGTACACCTCGATTTGAGAATAGCGGTTGCAGTTTATAATACGAGTCTATATCACGCATTAAATATCCTTCGTGTAGGATGGGAATTCCCGGCGCCTGGCTCGAGCGAGATTGTTCGCGACTCTCCGAGCGGAAAGGAATCCCGGATTTTTTTTTCTTTTCCCGCCTTTCTGTCAGATGGAATAACTCATCGTGGGAATGTCGCCTCGCATTGTTTGGAGCTCAAACTGAAATATTGCTCTCGAAGATGATAGGCTGGTGGAGGCGAGAAGAGTTTTCTTTCACTCTGTGGCGATTATCAATATCTAGCCGGCTGTGCTATTCAATTCCGGTTAAGTTGCGCTACAGCTGATTTGTAAATACTACAACATCTTCTTTTTCTTCTAAAGTTTTCTAAAGATGTTATTTGCTGAGATTAATTAATGTTCGTTAATGTTTGCTATTCTTTGTTTAGTGCACTAAACAAAGAATACATTTCAGAACAAAAAATTGCGAATGATAAATCTAAATCAAACTAATTGTTTGCATTTTTATTTTTGAAATAAAAAATTTGA
>BGPR01016404.1:8844-34614 GCA_013235015.1 Araneus ventricosus | reverse complement strand
AGCTTTTTACATATTCAGGTTACAGCGAAATATTGTAATTGATAGAGCAGTAAAAATTGTACATGTCTAAAGATAAACTGATCGAAGAAATATGGAGCATTTTAATAAGCGTTAGGGACGCTAAAGGAATTGGATTTGAATCTTATAACCCAAAGGCAAAATCTAAGTTTTGCCAAATTCATCTTTAGAATATTGGGCCGAAGAATAATATACGCTAGAGGTTATAAAAAAATTGGAAAATATGATGCTTATTAAAAAACTTTACGAGACCCAATCGATTAATACGCCTTATAATTTTTCCCTGTAAATTCCACTTCGAGATGTTTTCCATTAGCCTTTGCACCTTTTATCTTATTTAACTTTAAAAAGCGAGAGAATTTCACACGAAAAAGTTTCAAAAGGCATCAAATTTCGGGACTTCCGTTGCTGACTTGGGAATATCCTTTATTGTATGCGAGCCTAAAAGGATGGCAGACGTATTATCTTTAACCCTCCCTCACCGAGAGAGGCGGTCTCAGGCGGCCTAAAAATTTCCCCTTGACAGCGACGAAGGCCGGTCTGAGGCGGTTGGCTTCTTTTAAGGGGAGGTGAGATGAGCGCGGTAAGGGTTCCAATTATCCTTGTCAACCACAGCCAATTTCCCTGCGCTTTAAGGGAAGGTTTTAGCTGGTGATGGGGTAAATGACCACCCACGTTGGGAAAGTCTAATTTGTGTCGTTTCCTCCCCAACGCTCCGGGTTTTAAAGGAGCTAGAAGAAAAATAGCATTTGGTCTAAAGAGTTAATGTAACTCGATCAATTTTTCGTACTAAACCTATGTCGGTAATCCGACATATTTGAATTTTTCTTTAAACAACTTGCGCAATTGGATGAAAATATTAGCGACTCTTGACAGACAACGACTAATGTCTTGAACATAGATTTTATCAGATGGAAAACGTTTATAAATTCAGTTAGACCAAGAGGAGTGGGAAAGCAGATAGAAAATCTTTCATCAGTTACTGAACGGTTCAACTGAATTTCAGTCATAACGGAAGAAATTAGGTGCCTCGATTTTGACCATATTTTCCTTCCAGTTTAAAATCGGTTTCTAGATCACCCACTGACTCATCCTAACTACTTTCAGACATGGAATGATCGTATTACCACGTAAACTAAATTCATTTATACACTATACTTTGATACAAAAATCACATGGAATTCATAAACATCTCAAGTGTACTATACACTTTTTCCGAATGGAAAAGTCTCCAAAATGGAACAAGTCTAAATATATGGTAGACCTAAACAATCTCGATACTCGTAAGTCTGTCGCGTTTAATTTCTGGTCTATAATGGAGATTAATACTAACGTATTTTCGGAAGATCGCATACTTGAGGTTTTGGTATCTAAATTGTCACTGATTTCACAAAGGCCCCAATCTGGACCACTGGATCTTTTTGATCTTTTAATACTACAGGTGACGAAATTGGGTTATTTGAGTCTTTCTGAAAAATGCCTGTCGTTTAGGTTAGATGTCATAGCTAACTAGGTAGCCCGTATATTTATCATTTTACAGATTCCTCCAATGGGCCAATCCCTGGCTTGCAACTCTTTGAATCGGAAAACCTGTGCCGAAGTTGGTTTTAATTTTTTTGCATATCTTTATACTGGCTGCAGTGGAAAGAGACGATGTGGCGTCTTGACGTGTCGCGATTTTTACTTGACTTGTAGATTGCTACGAGTTTTTGCAATTATATTAGATCATTAGCTTCGTTCGTCAGCAGTTCTGTATATCAAGCCTTAGTCTTAGCATTCAAATAAAGCTCATCTGTTGTCTCGTCAATTTATAGCAAATCTTCAATTCCTTTTTATGGTCATCGTGTCGCCTAATGAATATACTACTGTGCATCACGGTCATTTTAACCCCTTGCCATAAGATTGTTTAACTTCTTAATTATGTGTCGCCACCAATTTGGGATTTTTTTATTTCAATCTATTTAAAATGGTAAAGGATACTTCAGGCATTTAAGCGTGTCCAGGTGATTTTTGCATTTAAAATTGTTACTCAGACTAAAATACGGATTTCAATAGCAAAACTTCTGCAATCAGATGCGCGTGTCAGAGTCGTGATTGTATATTAAGGGTTTAAGCTCTCGGCAGTATTGACCTGGAATAACCTTTAGTTATATTTGAGGCTGGTTGACTTCCGTCCAATCCGTCACATAGAATTATGTGACCGTCTGTATGTTCTCGGTTGCTTTCGTTTCTTGAAACAATTATTTCTGCATTCTCAATAATATCTCTCTTTTTTTAAGTGCTGACAAATATTAGCTTTTTACATATTCAGGTTAAGGCAAAATATTGTAATTGATTGAGCAGTAAAAATTGTACATGTCTAACGATAAACTAATCGAAGAATGCATTCGAACAATTAGAAGGTGCATTATTCAGCCGTTAAAACAATAGCAAAATATCTCAAACTAAAACTCAACCAGTTTAATTATATTAAACTCGATTTATTTGTCGGATGCTGTACGACCGGGAAAATAAGTTTTGCTTACGCATGAGTATCTTGTGTATAAGCTTGTATTCAATTAGTTTTGAGTATTTTGTTCTTCCACTTGTATGTATGCATTATATTTGTTTTGAATCGATAATCTGTCCCAAATCATGCAAATCTCATTCGTGTAATGCATGCGCATGTTTTTCTGTTTTTTCTTGCAATTTATGCATCTAATCCTTACTTATTAGCCTATCTGTTTATGTACTCCGTAATTTAAGCAAAGGTAATTCCTGTGAGCTCTCCACCCACTGTGAACGGCTTCGACTTGCAGCAAATAAAATTGTTCTATATTTGATTTAACTTTGTTCGTGTTCTAGTTTTACTAATAGCATGCATTGTTTCCATTATTAAATTTTTAAAATATTTTAATATGAAGATGTACTTCAAAACATCTAAATCTGAAGATGCGTATCTATTAACATTAAATTAAAAAATGCAAATCTTTTCCATTTTAACAATCAAAATACTGTTCTGTAAAGATTATATTTCTTGGTTTGTGTATGCTATTATGAATCGTTAATTACCATGAGTATTGGTTTTTGTCATTGCGTAATTTCCAGATACACTCGATGCTGTTTTGTTGAGTTCACACAGCATGATATAAACTTGCATAATTTAATTTTTAGGGAACTGATACGAATCTTCAAAATTCTGGAATGTTTCTCTAAAAACTCGAAAGTTTATACCTTTTTGCTTTAAAAGAGAAGTACGATTGTTGTCTATTATTTGACTTTAACTAGTGAATTCCTTACCCAATGTTATGCAGACCAGGAAATTATTCAATGCAAGAGGTTAATTTGCATTATAAAAGCATATATTAATGTTAAAAGTTTAACTATCGCTCTAAAAAAATTTCTTTTGAACGAAAGTGTTTTGTAGTAAAGTAAAAAGCGGAGCTAAATATATACTTCTCAACTTCTCTCTTGTTAAAATCAGTGCGGGTTAAATACAACTCGCGTGGCAATTAATAAATTAAATATTTGCGCTAGCCTTCTATAGCTAGATTGAAGATTATTACTTCAATATATTTTAACCACAAGATTATTTCATTAGAGAATGAAACAGAATTCCGTTGGTTTCGAAGATATCGTATTTCAGTTCATCTTTTCTGAATGAGTTTTGAGCTGTTTGCCGAAATTTTTGAATGCTTTACTGCAAGAATATTTGTGTGTTCATTGTTATCGCAAAAAACCAACTGTAAAATTACCCAATAGTGTTTACTATTTTAAACATTTATATAATTCTTCATAAAATAAGAGATGCATTGAGAAAGTATTTAAATATTTTAAGCGAATCGTTCCCAATAACTTGATGAATTTCTAAATCGAGAAACTTTCCTACAGAGCAAAAAGGGTAATTATTTTGAATTTGATTATTTAATTCTCTTAATTTTAAAGCCTAAATGATATGTGATGCAGATGGGAAGTGTGAATAAAATGAAACTTTATCTAATATTAAAACTCGAATGCACACTGTTATTACAGCAAAAGATTTGTCAATCTTCAAATTTGCGTGTTATTCTCCTGAAAGCTGTCAAATGCATTGAGTGTTTAATCGAAAGTCGGATGAAATGAATTTGCCTCCTATTTTAGAATTTAGTATTTTTCCTTTTTATATCGATTATTTTTGTGTTTAATTACATTCCAATGTTGTGTATATCTTGTGTATTTTATTCATATACGTTTATAATAGATTTGTTTGGTATACAAATATATCAATGCAAAATTTTAATCGACTTATTTTCTTCGTTATATAAAGTGTGCTCAAATGAAAAAGGTTATATCTAAAGGCAGTTCATCTGTATTTCACACGTAACTGAAACTTGCTCCCTAATTTTAGTCGTCCCTTCCCCAAACTTACGAAGGCAGAGGATGAATTCAGTAGAGACTTCTGGGTTATTGACAAATCCAGTTTTTTTCTGGTGTTTTGCACTTATCGCAAGTGAATCGTTGACCTTTCAGTGGATTTTGCAAGGTTCCAAAATACGAGGGAAACCGGGGTTGTACAGAGGGTGTTCGAGAACTTCGCATCGATATTTAATTAGCAGGTCGAGGGTCTGCTTGACCACATGCAGCCTTGTGTTGTACTAGAGTAACACTATCTCTTTCGAGAGCTTGCCTCTGCACTTATTTTTAATGGCCTGTTTAGGCCTCAGAAACGTATAGTACCGTTGAGTGTTAACCGTTTCATGGACGATAAAGAACTGATAATCACTTTTCTGGACTTCATAGCATAATATCTGAGCTATCTTAGACGTGGTGATGCGGCCATTCGATATTCTATCGGAGAGCTCATTAACCCACAGCGATTGAACATAGCACCATTATATCAAAAAAAACTTTTTATTTGGGCACACTTTATAGATTGTCAGAGTATTTAACCCATTGTAAATGGATTTTTGCCTTTTTAAACAAAACTTTGTAGTGCGAATGAAATTCAAAATTTTATGAACTATGTACATGTTTCTTAACTGAAACAACGTGGATGTTTGTTTTTGAAACTTATTCATTTGAATTTAAAATAAAAATTGTGTAAATTTGAACTTTATAAGTGGTGGTATAATTTTGTAAATGAAAGAATTCTTGTGTATTACTTTTGTATAGTTCTAATAAATGAGTTGTCGACAAAATTTCGTTTTGGAGTGCAGTTCTTGATATTCATTCTAGTAATGTTTATAAATAATGGTTTGTTAGAAATTTTGATGTTGCATATTTTGAAGGCTCAGAATTTAAATGAACCATGTTATGCCCATTTCGCACTAATATTGCCATGTTCGTATATAAATTTTACATTTTCTGTATAATAATGACTTAAGGTATTCGACTGCTTTAAAATGGTCGTTTTTGATGAAATGATCCAATATTTTTTACTTAATTTTGCAGCCTGTTTAATAAGCTTTCTAAAACTCTCACTTTTTACTCTACGTGAATTACAAATGGAGTTGCAGCTGTTTTATTACCGAACTGCAAACATTATTTTAAGTTGCATGAAAACTTTAAATGCGTTTTCTGAAAAATGATATTTTTGAGGAAAACTGTCGACCGTAACAATGATTTATCAAAACATTATTCAAGTATTGATATAAAATTTTCTGAGATTGTTTTCTGTAATATACTTGATGTTTTCCTCTAAAAACTAAGGTCAATTTTAAAATCAAGTATTATTTTTAAGTGCTTAAATATAAACGAAAAGCATTTATGAAAAATTACCAGTTTAGTAACTATGTTCAGCTATGTCTCAAAACTGTTTTGAAGTACTAGAAATATTTTAGAGCATAGCGCAGATAACTGTTATAAAGATGTACCCCTACAAGGATTTATGTATATTTAGAATGATTTTGTTTATGGCTGTCAACGTAACGCAAATATTTTAGTCAATTTTCTTCAAATTTCTGTTTTTTTAAAAAAATATTATTTTGAAAGCTTAATTTTACAATATTTTCATAGTTTTAAAACGTATGCAGTTGAAAAATAACATTTTTTAATGTTATTTTACAAAAATGTCTCCGAACACAGTCGGATACCTTAAGTCCATTTGCATCCATCATGTTACAAGAACTTGTTGAACCAGTTGCTGTTTCCTCAATGAATCTCATGGGTTTGGTTCGCTTTAACTCTAAAACCTACATTTGTACAATGTACATCCATTAAATTCTAAACCATGTTTTAATTCTAGTTATAAATATTTCAAAAATTTAAGGCCATTAGCCCTATGCAATTTTATTAATTAATTTCTTAATTTTTAAGATCTTTATTTAGATGCATCGTTTGCAGACATGTTCAAATACCGTTGAATCAAGCGAATTGTTATTTACATACAAGGCTTTATTAATATAATATGATTCAACGTTTTAAAAGTACCAAGTGTACCCATAAGCATGCGAAAATCGCAGGATGCATAAGAAAATAGACTTGCTTCGAACCAGCGAAAATCGCTTGATAAGAATCGGAAGGTTAAAACGCGTCAAAATATGCGTATTTACAGATGTTGAATGCATCTAAAATGGGAATTCCTCAAATCCATTTTGTTACTGATACGATGTTTGGATAACGCTGACAATAACGTTCCTTAGCAAACATAACATACAACACCCAGGCTGTCTTTCGAAACTAAACTTATGTTTGATGGCCAAAATGTACAGTTCGTCGTTTATCTTGTTCTACTATGTCGAAGTCCATAAGAAAACAATAAAACATAATTTCGGTGAAGTATCTTTCAATATGACGGTAATACATAAAATAAGTTATGAATAAAAAGTGCTCTGCGATATTCTTGAGAATCGTTGAATAATGTTGTTTAATTGTATTTCAATGAATGATTTTCTGAAACTAATATAATGGTAGATTATATATATGGAACAACAAATCTCGCCAAAACTAAATTGGAGCAAATTTTGAATTCAATAATTTTTTAGCCCACTCTTTAACCTGCTCTCCAAGCTTCAGTACAATAAAAGATTAACCTGTTTAAAGTATTGACTTGTGGGATAGTCAAGTCGTCCACAAAAATCATAAAAGCAAATTTTATTCTCTTAGTTTTGGTTACATTTGTTCCATTTATACGCGAGTTACCACTATTTTATAATTTCTGAAAGTCTTGCGATGAAATACAATTAATATAAACAACACTATTGAATGTTTCTTTGCAGAAGAAACATTTGTACGATTTAAAAAAAATAAGGATGATAAAATATCAAAGAAATTTAAAGTTTTTGAATTGGGCTGATAGGATTTCTAGTTTTGAAAATGAAGACATTCTCTGAATATTTAATGCATGGTTTGTTTATCTACAGAATCTGTTGTGCATATCATCTGTATTTCAGAATGATTTTTGGAAATAGTCGGGTTTCTCATTCTTAAGTAGATGAATAAGATAAATGTTTTCTGAATATTAACATATGATTAAAAAAAAACTAACATTCCGATATGAGCATTCCTAATGCTTTAAATATCAAAATTCTTTCAAAAACTTATTCCAAATTATATAAATTGTTCAATTATTATATTTGAAATAATTTGATCTTGAACATTTTCTTTGAAAATACTTTTTCTGCGAATTGATTTGCAGTTAAAATTCTTATATTAATATTGGTTTATAGATTTTATCCAGATACTTTTTATTTTTTGTAAAATTAAATTTAATGCAACCTCATGGTCAAGTTTCAATTATTTATTTGCTTCTGGTCTTGGCTTATAAGCTCTTTAGAAATCCCACAAAGAAATATTTTAATACGAAATTTTGCTCATTTAAATGTTGGTTATATTAGTAGTTACATGTATATCCCCTTTGCCATTATTTTAATAGTTTCTGGAAATCTTTTGATGAAGCAATATTGAGTGATTCTCAAATACTGGAATTCATTCATTCTGGTCTAATTTCATGTATTGCCGGCATATTCAAAGAAAATGTATTCTGAAATTATATTCTTCAGATTTTGCTTGTAGTCATTTTCCGAGTTCTAGATTATATTGGTCGAATTTAAAAGGCCAATATTTACGGAGAAATGCCACACTTTGAAAGTTGTAACTGATTTTTATTAGTTACGACTGCTAATGGCCATTAATATCAAAAGGGCCTGAATCTCTTAAAGGGAAATTTATAAAAACAATATTTTATTACTCTTTAGTCACGAGCAACATTAATGAAATGGTTGGACTTTGGATAATAGATACGTTATTATATTTGGTTTGTAATAGAATTTTAAATTCATGATTTGCCAATTAAATTCCTGCTTTTAGATGCAAGATTACATAGATATTTTGCTTTTGAATTGCATGAATTAAAATTCTATAATTTCCAGAAATTCACGTTTCGTAATTATGGTAAATGAGTCTTGATATCTAATGACACGATTTCTAAGGCGATTTCAGAATTAAACTGAAAGTTTTAGAAGACAAATGGAATGTCCATAAATAAATGTTCTGTCATTTTAATAACTCGTCCAATAATTTTTACTCTGCAATTATACTCTTAAATTTTAGTATGCATCATAAATTAACGGAATTTTAAAGCCATAATAGCTAATATTATAATATCGAAATTGATACCTAAACCTAAAAATGTTACCTTTTGCGATAGAGACAGTGGAAACGTGAAGAATTGCATATGACATTAGGAAAATAATACACCGTCTTTCTTTATACTAGTAACTAAAATTGTATGTTAAAATAATTAACGTCAGTGCTTATTCGTTTTGTATAGATTTGAACCTAACAAATATTATTCTCGTATACGAAAAGTATGACTAATTTACTAACATAGAATATATAGAAGAAATGAAAATAGGACTATACATAAATGATTCATTAATAAATTTAATAAGTTTCTTTCACTAAAAGCGTTTTTAATTATAATTTTTTATTTTAATTATTTACTTTTTGCATTTAATTTACATTCATTATTAACAATATTATGGAATCTTCAAATAATTTTTTTTGTGAAATTCTCTATCGGTTGCAGGTGGAGTTTACAAATACGATTTATACTTGAAGTCTAATTAGATGGATAGTACGAATCTCGGGCGTGAATGATGGTGGCGAACGTGTTAATTGAATTAAGTACAGGTGAAATAATTTAACAAGAGATATTAAAAATTAAACTTTGCTGAATTTTGCGCCATTCTGCTTAATGCATTTCCAATAAAATACTAAAGAAAGATATTTAAGGTATCCGACTGTGTTAGGAGACATTTTTTGAAAAATAACTTGTATATATTTTTTAATGTTTTCAACCGCTTATGTTTTAAAACTATGAAAATATTGTAAAATTCAGCTTTCAAAATAAATTTAAAAAAAAACTGAGAAATTTGAAGAAAAATGACTAAAATATTTACCTTACGCTAACAGCCATAGACAAAATCATATTCAAAATATACACAAATCCTTGTAGGAGTACATTTTTATGACAGTCATCTGCGTTATGCTCTAAAATGTTTCTTGTACTTCAAAATATTTTTAAGTTATAGCTGAACATAGTTACTAAACTGGAAATTTTTCATAAAAAATGCTTTTCATTTATATTTAAACACTTAAAAATATTACTTGATTTTAAAATTGACCTTAGTTTTTAGAGGAAAACATCAAGTATATTACAGAAAACAATCTCAGAAAATTTCCTATCAATACTTGAATAACTTTTTGAGAAATCAATGTTACGGGCCGCAGTTTTCCTCAAATATCGTTTTTCGGAAAACGCCTTTAAAGTTGTCATGCAACTAAAAATGATGCTTACAGTTGGGTAATAAAACAGCTGTAACTCCATTTGCAACTCACGTAGAGTAAAAAGCGAGACAGTTTTAGAAAGCTGATTAAACACTCTACAAAATTAAGTCATAATTTTTTTGATAACTTCATCAAAAACGACGATTTTAAACCAGTAGGGTACCTTAATTACCAAAAAGAAAATACAGAAGAAGTAAACAATAGTGATAACAATATACCTTTTTGCGCGCAATACAAAAGCATCCAGCGATTGCATCAACAATATTGTTTATAATCAACTAATTAAGATAGAATCAAACTATAAAAATCATGCTTCAATAAAAATTAAAATACATTAAGATTAAATAAATAACAAAATGGAAGAAAACTCAAATGGCGAACTTTTTCAAAGTGCCACTCGCCATTATTCCACCACTCGCTTAATTGAATTAATATATTAACTGATAATAAAATTCTGAAAATATTGCAACGGTGTTTTCTCATCGAGACTACAAAAGTGTATAAAATTTCAAAACTTTAGCACATACGGAAGATGTGAAAAATCGGCAATGAAATTCCATTTTTACAAAGATGAAACAAGACAAATTAAATAAAAGCTTATGAAAATGTCCCTTTTCCAGTCTTGAAATAGAACTTGAACCCTCAAAGATGATCTTCGAGGTGATACTTTTATCTCGCTTCTCTGTATAAGATGTTGCATTTTCCTCTCTGATGAAAGGGTATTGTCCTTCCCTAAAACCAA
This sequence comes from Araneus ventricosus, assembly GCA_013235015.1. Classification (NCBI taxonomy): domain Eukaryota; kingdom Metazoa; phylum Arthropoda; class Arachnida; order Araneae; family Araneidae; genus Araneus; species Araneus ventricosus. The sequence goes on along the minus strand of BGPR01016404.1, from coordinate 24,107 downwards.
ACGATTCCGAATTCTTTTTACCTTCCCATTGCTTTAGGAGAAACCCTTTTATTCTCAGTCGGGAAGAACGATGAAATATCTCCAGGAGGGGAGATCCTCACCCAGACTCCATTTTTCTTGCATATCCTTCTTTCTTTGCCTTTTCCTCTTCTGGGAATATCCAGTTCTTACTTTTTCCTCTACATTTTCTCCTTTCAACGGATGGTTCGATTTCTTTACTTAAATCTTTTATCCGTTTTTTATAGTATTTGATTCATTTTTTAAAAAAAAAATGACCGAACAAGAAAATGGGATAGGCTGAGCCAACATAACGGAGGAGTTTAATATTTTGGTTCACTCTTCTGATCTTCTAAAGGGGTGTTGATGGAACAATTGAAGGGATGGTCCCATAGAAAGGAATCTAGGACTTATTCTGGGAAAAGGGCAGTTTTTCTTATGCAGGCGGTGATAGAAAGTGCAATGAATGTATAAATGTTGCATTTTCCCCTCGGATGAAAGTGTATTGTCCTTCCCGAAAACCAAACGATTCCGAATTCTTTTTACCTTCTTATTGCTTTAGGAGTAACCCTTTTCTTCTTAGTCGGGAAGAACGATGAAATATCTCTGGGAGGGAGATCCTCACCCACACTTATTTTTCTTGCATATCCTTCTTCTTTCTTTGTCTTTTTCTCTTCTGGGAATATCCAGTTCTTACTTTTTCCTCTGCATTTTCTCCTTTCAACGGATAGTTCGATTTCTATACTTAATTCTTTTATCCGTTTTTTTTATAGTATTTGATTCATTTTTTAAAAAAATGACCGAACAAGAAAATGGGACAGGCTGAGTCAACAAAACGGAGGAGTTAAATCTCTTGGATCACTCTTCTGATGTTCTTCGAAAGGGGTGTTGATGGAACATTGGAAGGGATGGCCCCATAGAAAGGAATCTGGGACTTATTCTGGGAAAATGCAGTAGTCTTATGCAGGCGGTGATAGAAAGTGCAATGAATATAGTATAATGTACCGCTAAACAGTTTAACCCTCCGATTGTCGAATTTTTTAATTACTATTTAGATGCAACTTTTCAGAAGATATTCATATACCGTTGAGCCAAACGAATTGCTATTTACGCGCAAGGCTTTATTGGTATAGCATGGCTCAATGTTTTAAAAATACGAAGCAAACCCATGGACTTGCGAAAATCGCAGGATGCAGCAGAAAATGGATTTCCTTCCAACCCGCGGAAATCACGGGATAAGCATTTAGAGGGTTAATGAGGTAAAACAGGCCACTGTACTATAATCTTCTGCTTTCTTCGGACGGTCTTGCCACCCTATTCATTATATATCGAGGGAATGAAAGATTCCAGCGTCGGATCTGAACAGAATGGTAAATGAGTCATTTTTATTCCAGTATTCACCAGTTGAAGTAATCGCCTGAATTAACGTTTGTCCCACAGCACCTAATCAGAGAAGTACACAATGATAATTTATGCGCATCAAATTCATTCATAAAGTAATGCGATTATCAATTTTCCTGCAATAAACAGTGAGGTACAAAATGAATTAATCAAAAGGTAAAAACACCCAACAGTGTAAAGAAATGTTATTCTTGATATTTTTTTACCCATACTCCCCAAACAATGGAAAATGGAAATAGAATGGAGTACTTTTCTTTTATTAAACAAACATAAAAAAAGTCTACTAGTTTTATGTTTCTTGAGGATGCATTCTCCACTATCCAAAGATTGCAAAGTCCTCTTTAATGCCTCTTTTTTAAGATCCATCAACTAGCACACACTTTGTTACAGTATATAACCACTCTCTTCTGTTAAGTGCCGATAGCAAAATTAGAGTTAAGTTTTTAGACTTGTTTTAATATTGTTTTACCTCTCGTTGCTTTGCGCTCATTTGGTATTTATTATTCATTACTTAACTGACGCAGAAACAATGAAAGATAAAATTTGGTTGTTGTAACTAGAGTTCACGAATGTCGCCTGGTGGCGCTGTTCCAGGTTTCCATATCGTATTGTATTCGCTTGCTGATAGATTATTGGTTGGCTTACGTTCTGTGCTTGTCTTGTGCTGCGTGTTATTGGTTGGTTTATGTTCTGTGCTTGTCGTGTGCTGCGTGTTATGTGTTTGTCTATTAGGTTCATATCAATAAATGTTTATGTTGCTTACGGTTGGAGTATGCTGTTGCCTACGAGTCCTTTACTGACGAGTATGCGAACTAAATGAAATTAATACGAATTGTGTATTTGCGAATATTAGAGTTTCCGAAGTTTGAAAGCTGGTATTTAAGCACAGCTTTGTTTGACAATAAATGATTAAACAAGCAATATTTAAAATTGTCATAGGTGAATATTTTCTCTTCCAAAGTATTGGTGGAGAAAATATCTTCTTTTGGAGAGGATCAATGGAGAAATGCGTTAATCTTGGCTTTCTCTCTCATTAGTACTGTGCTGAACACTAAAAGTTCAGATACATCATTAATGCATTGAATTTGCCATTGGGAAAAGGGTCGTTTGCCCAGGAGGTGTAGTGCTAAATATTTATATTTTTCTTCTTTTCATCTTTATTCACATGACAGAAATTTAGATAAAAAAACCATAGCGGATTATAATCTATTTGCGATCGCGCAATCAAACCTACATTTCTCACCATTTTCAATTGCAATCATTTAATATCTTTATCATCGTCAAATATAATAGTGAGATCCATTCTATATCTTGTAGAACTCCATAGTTTCTCTTAATAAACAATATGGTAGGAAATCTTTATTTTACTTGCTTCTTAATCAAACTAACCTACAATTTTCTTACACCGAGGAAAAAAGTATGGAAAACGTTAATGCTTTCAATTTATTAGTCTCCTAATCAGCACACGTTAAGATGACGACAAATGCCATGACATTCTCGTCATAGATTTACCTGTTCTTTTATATTCCTTCGGTTTTAATCCAAAAGGTAATCATTAAATATGTTATTTATCTATAATTGTTAAATTCGGTATATACAATAATTTCTATGCTACGTATGATTAAACGTTCAAAATTCAAATTAGGGAGTAATACTTAAAATCTTCTAAATAAAATAACGTAGTGCCATATTTATGGAATCAAAATTTAAGTAATTGATTAACTGATAATAAAATTCTGAACATATTAAAGTGGTGTATTGTCTTGAAGAACGCGGAATTTCAAAACTTTAGCACGTTAATAATTAAGCGAAAAGTAGGTTACGAAATTCCATCTTCGCAGACAGAAAAGGTTTTCACGCACTTTTTATTTTACCCTTTTCGGTCGATGCCGCCATCGCAAAGAGTCGACTTGTTTTCTGTTTGCAAAGATGGAATTGGGCCGTCAGAAATCTTCTTTGTATGAGATGTTGCATTTTCCTTCTCTAAAACCAAGCTATTCCGAATTCTTTTCATCTTGCAATCGCTTTCGGAGGACTCTTTTCTTCTCTGTCAGGATATGGTCAGGAAGAAGACTTATGAAATATCTACAGGTCGGGTGAACCACCTTTCATTTTTCTTGCGTATCCTGCTTCTTTCTCTTTTCCCTTCTGGGATTATGCTATTTTTTTTCCTCCAGATCTTTTGTTTCTCGGACGGCTCGATTTCTTCTTACTTAATTCTTCTATCTTCCTGTTTTTGCAGCATTTGTTTCATTTTTTAAGGATGAACGAACAGGAAGATGGAACAGGCAGAGCCAACACAATGAAGGAATTAAATGTCTTGGATAATGTTTCTGCTTTTCTTTGCAAGGTATGGTGATGGAACATTATAAGGGATGATCCCCTAGGAGGGACTCTGGAAGTTATTCTAGAAAAAAACGGTAGTGGCTCGAAAGCGGTGATGGAAAGTGAAATGATTGAATGAATAAATTGATAAAAGCATTTTACGGAGATGGCGTGCGATTGTCTCGTAATCTTCTGCTTCTTTCCGTTGGGTTTTCTTATCACCCCAATCAATGTCTATCGAGGGAATTCATGTGATTTCAATGCTGGATCAGAACAGTATATTGTATTGGCACTATTTTTATTCCATTATGCACCTTTCGAAATACCTGAATAAAATAAGGTTTGCTCCATAGCACTTAAGGGGACATACGACCCTTAAACCTCGAAAAAATGGTAGAAAACTGTAAAATTCGATACATTATGTCTCTGAAACAATACAATTCACAAACTCAACATTTTTCTAGAAAAATTTCTGTTCTTTCTCTTATAGTACACACTTTCAAACCTTTATATTGGTATGTATTTTTTTGAGGGAGTAATAAATATGGGTATAATTTTTGGAGAAAAAATGATAGTTGCCTTGCGCGCATGATTACAGATAAAATATTTATCTAAACGCAATATTTTGAATATATAAGTAATCCAAACAGTCTGTTTAAGAAACTGAACCAAAATTTATTAACATTTAATTTCGATTTCTATTTTATATACCAATTTAAAATAAAAATATTAAATTTCAATTCTTCTAACCCCCACAGAAAATATTCTTCGGAGAAATATATACAAAAATGTGGTTCAATTTGTAGAACATAGCAAAATGCGTATTCGGTAAAAATTTTATCTAAATATATTCAATAGTTTTCGAGATATCGTGCGCGAAATATTAAACACATTTTCAGATTATCTCTTTAAAGATATGGCCATATTGAATGTTTACGTTGAATAGCTGATACATTTTCCCACATAACTTTCATAATTATAGGATTTTTTTACGCGGATTGTTTTAAATTGTTCAAAAAAGACTGGGAAATAATTTTTTTTCAAAAAAAGTCGTATATTTTCGAGGTTTAACAGTCGTATGTCCCCTTAATAAAAGAAAACTAAACAATAGGGATAAATTTATGCGTATCAAATTTCTTTATGTATTCACAAACTAATGCGATTGTTCATTTCCCTTCAGTAAAGAATGGATGTACAAAATTAATTAGTGGGAAAACTCCAAAGAGTTAGACAAATTATCAAGAACAACAACTTGTTATTCTTTTGCCATAATCCCCCCCAAAAACAACAGCTGGGAAAGAAAATAGAATGAGATTCCTTTTAGTAAACATAACATAAAGTTAAGAATTCTCTAGTTTTAGTTAGTATTAGTTTTACGTTTTTCGAGGATGCATCCTCTGTTACTTGAGATTTCAGAGTCCTTTAATGCCTTTTGTTTTAAAGACTCATCAACAACTAGCACAAATGATGTTACAATTTATAACCACTCTCCTCTGTTAAGTGCCGATAATAAAATTTGAATTTTGTTCGGTCATTCTGGTTTTATTGTTATTTTACTGCTCGCTTTTTTTCGCTCGTTTCGTCTTTATTGTAGAAGTACTTAACTGAAGTAAAATGATAATTTAACGATTGATAAAAACTGATATTTCAACAAAGCTTATTGTTTTGAAAACAGTCGATTAAATAAGCAATATTAAATATTATTATACGTGAGAAAAAACTCCATTTGTAAAGTATGAATGGGGAATCTATATTCTTGCTTGTCAAGGAAATTAACTTGCAAAATGTTTATTCAGAGAAATAAAAAAAAAGAGAAATGCTATTGTTTTCAGTCTACTAAGGTTCTAATTAGAACAAATTTAGAAAAACAAAAGTCATGACGTTGTCTTAAATTTACCTGATTTACTTTAATTCCCCAGCTAAAAAACATCTGCAGAAAAAAAATTTTTTTGAAGTTTTCTTAAAGATTTTTGCAGATTTATTGAAGACAGAAAAAATCTGCATTTTTTTCTTCAATTTAATCTGCAGAAAATCTACCAAAAAATTTATTTTTATTTTTTTCTTTAAATATCTTGCAGATTTTTTAAGACTTTGCATTTTGTCTTCAATTCAATGTGCAGTTATTTAGCAGATTTTCACAAAATCATTAATCTTGACCAATATCAGTCGATTTTTTGAAGATTTAACTGCAATTTCATAATATCTGCATTTCTCTAATATTGCAGCTTTATTTTCCAAAGGATATAAAACAAAATTAGAATGTAATTATCATTATTGTCTAATTCTACAGCAGACGGGAGTTACAAAAAATTTCCCAATCGAAGATTGTCTTGGGCACTAAATTTTTTTAAATATGCCACTGAAAAAAATGAATTCTAAATTAATCTTTAAAATAAATATTTAAGGTTTTACCATTTTAAATTTCCCCCCATAATTTAATTAATTTCCAATTAGTTTTCCAACTGTCTTTCTGACTAGCTATTTTCCTCCAAAAAGAAAGGAAAAGTGGAGCTTGCGCCTTTTGGATGGAAAGAAGGCTTACCAGAAATATAGAAGGTGAAAACGAATTTATTGAAATAGAGAATCTAAATTATTGAACAAAAATATTACTAATCTCATCTGTTACTCATCTTTACGACTTTGAAACACGTATTCTGACCTTGGTTGATTTTTACACCACTAGATGGCGCAACGAGAGGTATGGTGACGCTAAAACTCGAAAATTTAATTTATCCCCATGTCGTGAATTCCCGCGCGGCGTTGTGGTTAGCGTTCCCGCCAATCAACCATAGGATCGCGGGTTCGAATCCCGGACAGGATGAGTTTGAAGTTTTGTTACAATCTGTATCAAGAAAGTTGAATCACAAATTAGATTAATTAAATTAATAATTAAGCCTTGACTGTAGGAAAATCCGCCGAAAAGCTGAAGGTATTTGGAACATATTTTTTTCAGATATTCTGCATTTTTTTTGCAGAAAATCTGAAGAAAACATGTTCCAAATGCCTTCAGATTTTTTCTGCAGATTTCTTTAGCTGGGTCATTAGGTTTCTGGATTAGCATCAAAAATCAAACATTAAACATATTATCTAGCTATAATTGTGAAATCCAGCATCTGCATTAATTTTTATAATGCGTTTCATTCAACCATCGAAATTATGATTTTGAGTAATATGTAATACTTGCAATTCTCTAAATAAAAAGTCTCACTTTTATGAAATTAAAATTGAATGGAATTTATTGATTAACTAAAAATAAAATTCTAAAAATATTAAAACAATGAAAGGTCTCCGAAAATACAGAAATATACGAATTTTTAAAACTTTAACACTTCAGTAATCCAGTGAAAAAATAAATAGATTACAAATTCATATTTACTAACATAAAATAAGACGAGCTAAAGTGGTAAAACAAGTTGAAAATCTTCTTTCTTCCGACTTCAAAAAGCACGTGGGCTTTTAGAAATTATCTTCATTTTTCCATCGCTTCTCTGCGCGAGATGTTGCATTTTCCTCTGGAATGAAAAGGTATTATCCTTCTAAAACGCCAAACGATTCCGAAAGCTTTTTATCTCCACATTGCTTCCTCAGAAACCCTTTTCTTTTCTATCAGGATATGGTCAAGAAGAAGAACGATGAAATATGTCCAGGAGAGAGATATGCTTACCCACACTTTATATTTCTTGCATATCCTCCTTCTTTCTTTTTTCCTCTTCTGGGAATACCCGTTTTTTCCCTCTACCTCCTCTCCTTTGCTCATACGGCTCTATTTTTTATACTCAATTCTTTTATCATCCGTTTTTTATAATATCCGATTCATTTTTACTTTCTCGTATACGAAGTATACAAAGTATTGTAATCGTCAAAAAATTTGAACTCGAGATTTCGACGAATCTCCACGTTTTAGAGTCCGAAAAACACAATTTTGGAATTATGTCTGTCTGTGAACACGATAACTCGAAAACTATTAGAGCTACGGGGAGGAAATTTGGTATGTGGTCTTTAAACATAATTTGTAGGTTTCTATCAAATTTTGGACAAAATCCGTCTACGGGAAGTCTGTCTGAATGTCCGCGGGCATGTGAACGCTATAACTCAAACTTAAGGTATTCGACTGGTTTAAATCGTCGTTTTTGATGAAATTATCAAAATATTTTTATGACATAATTTTGTAGCCTGTTTAATCATCTTTCTAAAACTGTCTCCCTTTTTACTCTATGTGAATTACAAATGGAGTTACAGCTGTTTTATTACGGAACTGTAAGCATTATTTTAAGTTACATGAAAACTTTAAATGCGTTTTCTGAGAAATGATATTTTTGAGGAAAACTGTCGACCGTAACAATGATTTCTCAAAACATTATTCAAGTATTGATATGCAATTTTCTGAGATCGTTTTCTGTAATATGCTAGATGTTTTCCTCTAAAAACTAAGGTCAATTTTAAAATCAAGTAATATTTTTAAGTGTTTAAATATAAACAAAAAGCATTTTTATGAAAAATTACCAGCTTATTAACTATGCTCAGCTATATCTCAAAACTATTTTGAAGTACAAGAAATATTTTGGAGTATAACACAAATACCTGTCACAAAAATGTACTCCTACAAGGATTTATGTGTATTTAGAATATGATTTTGCCTATGGCTGTTAGCGTAAGGCAAATATTTTAGTCATTTTTCTTCAAATTTCTCAGTTTTTTTAAAAAATATTATTTTGAAAGCTTAATTTTACAATATTTTCATAGTTTAAAAACATATGCAGTTGAAAAATAATATTAAAAAATATATTATAAGTTATTTTTCAAAAAAATATCTCCGAACACAGTCGGATACCTTAAATAGCTAGATGGGTAAAATTTCATACAGTTTTATCGTCATGAATGTAGGTCCGTATAAAATTTTGGGCCAAATCCGTCAAAAGGTTGACTGTCTGTCGGTCTGTATAATCGCATCTCCAACGAATCCGCGATCTCCACGCGCATGCGTGCTGGTGGTAGCAATATCTGATAGCAATGCTTGTACACGCGGTAGGATTACGCCACTTTGACCTTGAGACGGTAAGAGTAGAAAATCGGTTCGCATTTAATCGCACGCATCTCTTTGAATTTGATTCTTAATACGTAAATATTTTAGAATCACTTTAATCTACAATGAAAAACCTTCAGATAGTCATTGGATTCTGGTTTAGAGTAGGTTCGAATTTTTTTATCCACGCGGGAGCAAGGGGAAATAGCACCTTTTTGGGAAAGTATATGAGACAGTTTAGAGAAGACCACTCCCGCTGGTTTAGAATGAACGGACAAGATAGAATAAGCAAATTCAGGAGTGAAATAGCTTGGCTTACCCTTCTGATGTTCTTGGGAAGGGGTGGTGATGGAACATTGGAAGGGAAGATCCTAATGGAAAGTCTCTGGAAGCTTTCCTGGGAAAAAGCAGACAATTGCAAGGATAAAATGAATGAATGAAGCGCTAAAAATATTTTAGGGAGGTGAAGAGTGTTACTGTGTTATAATCGTCTGCCTATTCCCATAGGCTATATTGCCCCTCTCTTCAATGTTTATCGATGGAATTCAGACGATTCTAGTATGGTATTCGAACAGAATGATAAGAAGTTTCTTTTTTTCTCATTCCATTATCCACAGGTTGGAATAATTTCCTGAAAGAAAATTCATTTCAAAAAACGAAATGAAAGAAATGTAAACATGAAGGTATTACGCCAATAAAATTTTACAATTTAATACGATTATTGTTTTCTCGGCAGTAAACTATGGGTTATAAAATGAATTAAATATGGGGAAAAATTCCTAAAAGTTTAATGAATTATTGCTCCTAACTTTTTTACGCCATAATCCTCAAACAATGATAATGAAAGGAAAGTAAATTTGTAGATATTATGCCCATAAAATTTCACACATTAAAACAATTATTCATTTCTCCACAGTAAACGACATGTTACAAATTGGATTAAAGAAACAAGTCTCCTAATAGTTTGATGAAGCTGTTGCTCCTAAATTTTTTTGCCATAATCCCCTAACAATGGGAAAGGAAAATAATTTCTTTTCTTTCAGTAAACACATTTAAAACAAAAGTTCGCCAATTTTATGTTTTTCGAGGATGCATTCTCCGCTACCTAAGATTTCGGAGTCCACTTTAATGCCTCTTTTTTAAGATCCATCAACAATTAACACACACGCTGTTACAGTTTATAACCACTCTCTTCTGTTAAGTGTCGATCATAAAATTAGAATTTAGCTCTGTTAGTGTGGTTTTATAGTTATTTTGATTCTAGTTGCTTTTCGCTCATTTGTGTTTTATTACCCAAGCACTTAACTGATATAAAATGATAATTTCCCAAGAGATAAAAACTACTATTTAAACGCAAGTTTGTTTGACAATAAATGATTAAACAAGCAATATTAAATATTGTAATGAGTGAGAAAAATTTTCTCTTGCGAAGCATCAGTGGAGGAATATGCTTAATTTTGGCATTGGGTTGGAGTGACAATCAAAAATAAAATAACATAATTAAAATGTATGTAAAGGTTTCATTTAATCTGAGAGACAACAATTATGTTTGAAGAATATTTGTATTAATAGAATCTCTTTAGTGTAGTTTCCTATGGACGAGTTTTTAAAAAGTTTATTTGAGGTAATACAAACTTCCTCTATACGAACAGACTTCCGGTGTAATGCTTCGTAAATGGGAATCTTCAAAACCTTAAACCAGTGTTTGAAGATGTTAATTAATGTTTAAAGTAGAGTTTTTCAATGTTATTGCTTAAGGACACTTTGAAAATATTAAATTTGATAATTCTATTGTTGTAGCTCTCAATGTTTACTTAAAGTAAGAGCCTTGTTTTACGGAAGGCTGCCATAATTGCTTGTTATTGCTCTTTTTGGCGGCTTTCTAAGGCTTGTTCGGAGATTGAATTTTTAACCAAACGATTTAGATTATTGTTGATTAAATTTTTAACCAAATTATTTAGCTAGTTACATTCGCTCCACTTGGAATTTAGCCATTTTAAGAGCAGTTTTCTTGAGCCATTTATTAAAAATGAATTAAACGAACGAACAACACCGAATGCAGCGCTTTGTGTACTCAACTGGATCAAACCTTGCGCTTGATATTGTAACCAAACGGATTTGGCGTTCCATTACAGTAAAATACAAACACGAGTATGTGACGGACTAGCTGAAGATTTAAATAGTAATCTATATTTATGGCTAGCTGTTATGCCCGGCGTTTCTCGGGATTAAAACACTTTTATGTTTAATATTTTAATAAAAATATTTTTGTATGGAAAATTGTAATACAAAAATTCCTTTATTGTCTGAAACATTTTTACTTCAAATTTCGTTCATAAATAGCGAAGTACAAGAAGGAGTTTGACGAATGTTTGGGGTCAATTAATAAAATAGTTAAATTTTCATTAATAAAAAGAGTCAAAATAAACCAGATCAATAGTTATTCCCGATATAAACTATGAATCGTCTTCTTTTAAACTTTTCTTTATTATTCTTGCAGAATTTTGTTTATGTTCTAGCAACAGCTCTTCATACGTATTCTTTTTCTTTAACAAAAAAATTGCATCGCTACAAATTGTGAATTTTATACACAATTGAATTTTTTTTTAATTATTGAAATGAGAGCAACAATTTTGAACGCAAATGAAATTTGTGCCACTGAAAAGCTATTTTTTAAACTTTAAGATAGTACAAAAATAGTTATTGTAACATAAATCTTTTGAAATATATCACAAAAAAACACAAAATCTTGCTTAGTTATTTTTTTAAAATTAAAAATTAAGTTTTGGGCCTTTTTAAAGTTGACAGTGATCTTTCACTTCTTTTTAAAATATTTACAGAAATAAAAAGAAATTTTTTCACAGTCTCACAGTTACCTAGCAACGAAGTATCATTAAATTTGGTTTATTTAAGAATCGTCTGCTGTAATAAATTAATAAATTTTGAAAAATTAATAAAAGTAGAAGGAAACATTTCGGATATAAAATTGGTATCATTGAAAAGGTAAAATTTTGAACTTTAAGATGGTATAAAAATATTTGGGGGGGGGGATAATTTGCTCCGAAGTTAATACGAATGGTTTCGGTTAATTTCTAATTAACTGACTGATTTATTAACTTTCGAACTTCAAAAAGTTGACAGTAATCTTCATTTTGTCTTAAATAATAAGCGTCCGAAGTTGGGTTGAAATTGTTGCAGTAGTTTAGGAGGAGATGTGGAATATACCCACAATGACTTTTATTTATATTAAAGCCAAATTTCATTTCTGTTACCCTAAGCGTTTTCGGGCTATTGAGCAAAAAATTACAAGCAAACTGTCGTACTAGCTGACAGAGAGAAAAGAAGACATAATTTCAAGTTTTCCCTCGATTGCAAAAAGATTTATTATGTCATAATTCATCAGAAGGTTGAGGTGGAATTTGTTTTGGGAACGAAGTCATTCTCTGTATCTATATTTTGTATACGAAAAATTAAAAAGGAATTTGTATTTCATTAAAATAAATCAAAAATATTTAAGTGTCTATAGAAGTTCACTACAAGATAAGATTTTTATTGCATGTAAGGTAAGCATTTGCTTTGAAAGTGCTTTGAACTCAAACTTGCGAATTTCTCGTGAATATTTGAAAAGTAGGGACTAATTTGTTTTCGTAATGTAGTAGATGAGTGAGTTTTTGAAGGAACTTCTTTAAAATAATGAACTGAAACTTTCATAATGTTTTCTAACATCACAAGAAATAAATGCACCATCATGTACTGGATACATCTCTTAGTCGGTATGTTTGCGTATCATATATTTACTTTTGTATGCGCATTCTTTTAAAATTGCAATGACCAGTATTTCATAATAAATCAAATTTAATATGCATCTGAAAAAGTTATGGGCGAGATTAGGGTAAAATAAAATTAATAAGAAAATTATAAATGCCATTTTAATCATGTTTTATATGTTAAATAATTTTATTCTTCTTGTAGGCGGTCATCAAACAAGATTAGTGATTGATTCCTTAAATGAATACACAGTTCTTCAATCTAAATGGTTATATTATCAGGATTAAGTTTACATTATCATACTGAGCAATATTTACAGCTATGTACAATTGAAACAGTTTAAGTTCGTCATATGATAAGTATGCAAATCGTCGTCTTTTGTCTTTGTCAGGAAAAAAACCCACGTCGTTCTTGCGTCTCGAACCGCGTCGTCGTCTCTTCTGTTCTCGGCAGCTTGATTATCTGACGTCACTGGCGATGGCAGCCCCATCTACCGGCACTCGGCTGGCGGCTCGCATTCTTATGTTTAAAAAGCAATCTAAGGGTAAATTTTGTTCTTAATATATGTAATGTAGGGTAGACCCGGGCTAGTTGGCCGTTTTTGCTTCTAAGAAATTTAAAAAAAAAAGGGAATTCAAAATTTTAAAAAATCTCTTAAGTTGACAATATTAGCCAACCTTCAGAAATAATTTGCCATAATAAAATATGAATATATTAACTACCAGTATTAATTTAAAACCTCAAACTGACACTAAGTCATTTCAACCAAACTGCCCCGACTGCGGGATAAGTTGAGCCACTACTAACATGAAGCGACTATCACAAAACATTCTTCTATATTATTATACTTTATTCATTTAAGTAAAGTAGCTGCGTCATTATCCACATTATGTGTATTATATACAAATTTTGTGCATTTCTATTCAATAGAAACTGACATGCAGCTTTTATGGCCATCGTCAAATAGTATTGCGTAATTATAATCAAAATTGAGTCCGTACGGTTTTTCACAACAAGTATCTTGCATTATAAATCTGGTACAATTCCATCTCACATATTCAGAGATATTTCTATAGCGCACATCCTGATAAATCCTGTGTAGCAGCGAGGGCCAACTAGCCCCATATCGCCATTTTGTTTCTCATGAGTGTAGGGATTTATTCTGAAAGCATTTCGATAAGCAAACATGCCCTAAAGCAACAATGAAGAATTATCTTTCTGAACATTATTTGTAAAAATGGAAATTATAATTTATAAGCAAAATAAAAAACGATTATTCACAAGTGAGGAAATTTACTCAGTTTTGCAAAAATTAAAAAATTCTGGCTGGTTCTTTAATGAACGCTACTTCTTCAATGACGCTGATGTGGAAGAAGGAGGTCGGGATAATACACACTTGTCTGGAATGACAGCATTAAATAGCGAAAAGTATAAAAACTATCGCGACTGTCCCAACGTGCCCCTATACCCTGCTAGCCCCGGTCTACCCTAAGTGGTAATTAGATATGAATACGATATATAGGTGACTTTCATTACTTTTTCCATTGAAAAATTGAAATCGCATGTTCCACTGCGCCTGAGCGCCAAGTATTTTTACATTTCGTCCAATAGATCACCCGTTAAAGGTCTAAAAATACTTTACATAATTTCATGGCCATCCTGTAAATAATTTTTCATGTCTTATTTTAAACTGTTTTAACCATTTAGAAAAATAATACATAAAATATAGGGAGATTTTAATTAAGATCATTTTTTGAAAGTTGTTCGATATTTTTAATTATCTTCGCACATACATATTCATGTATGCTCATATTAGACAGTGGCGGCTCGTCCTTTAGGGCTGGAGAGCTGCAGTCCCTCTGAAATTATTTTAAAACTTATATTTTCATTTTTATTGCAATTGGCTTATTTTTCCACTTTAAGAATTCCATGATAATCGAAAATGGCGAAAAAGTAATAAAAAGCGCAAAAGGAAGACGGAAAATAAACCAAGAATTAAGAGAGACAGACCAGAGCTGCAGAGAGTTTTGCCCCTCCTAGAATCGAAATTTCGCGCATTGAGTAAATGGGAGCTCTCAGTCGAAAGGAAAAAAGAACCCCTTTCTCCCATTGAAATTAGAACCTCGCTAAGCTGGTCGTGTTGCTTCACGTGTCTCCAAGCGAGAGCTGCTCCTGCCCCTGGAGTAGCCTTCGTTAGTAGTCTAATCGTTAAGTAGTTTTTTAAATCAAATTCTGTAAGGGTTCTAATTTTTACTCCTCTGTTTTTTGGGGTGCTGATTACGAATCTGAGGTTTGCCACCGAAGAGTTTTGTGGGAATTTTCGATATAGCCAAAAAACCTGAAAAAAAATCCCAATTTTTTGCTTATAACTTAGAAACTATCAATCTTTAGTATATCATCGTTATATATCAAAATAATCAGCACAAAATTTCCTACAACTTAGGTCTATACAACTTCTGCAGCACTGCTTGTTTCTGAACTGACGGGCCTCCTCTGATATTAGCTTTATTAAATAGCTTTACACTGGATAAATTAAAAATGATTTTTTATTCAATATTTGCTTCGTTACAGAGAGTCACAGATTGCATAATTCGGCCGGAAATATATATAGAAATACAAATATTTGTGCCGGTAATTTAAGTTCACAAAAAATTGAATTTTATTTAAGAAATTGTCATTACTCTTTCCTTTACTTAACACATTGCTGACCGATTACGAATTAACTCGTGTTTTCATGCCCAAACATTGT
>BGPR01016403.1:0-33608 GCA_013235015.1 Araneus ventricosus | reverse complement strand
GAAGATATTTTCTTTATTCAGAATTCTGTAGGAAGATATTTTCTTTAAGGTCTGTTTCTTCTTGTGTAGGAAGATATTTTCTTTATTCAGAATTCTGTAAATTCTGTAGGAGGATATTTTCTTTATTCAGAATTCTGTAAATTTTGTAGGAAGATATTTTCTTTAAGGTCTATTTATCGGAAAAGGCTAATAGAGACTAGTCTAATAAAAGCGAATAAATGTGTCGCTGCCTGATGAGGTGTGAAATCTGGATTTACGACATCTGTACCTTTGTAGTTCCTCTTCACAATCGTTCGGTCATAATTTTTTAAATTTCTTATATCGTTATTGTTACTTTTATGACATTGTTTCTGTGCTGGAATCTCCCCCCCCCCTATATATTCATAAACTCATATAAAATGAAGAAAAAAACTGCAGAATATGTAAACCTCTGTGATGGAAAGACGACGCAATAGTCGTCTGTCTCACTCTGCGATTTTACGACTCAGCAAACTTCACGAAAAATCTATTCGGAGTCTTTTATAGGTCCTTTATTTCTGCCTTTTTATTCCGTATTTACACTCTTCCGCGTTTTATGCTGCATCTGACACGGACTTCATCCACGCTGCAAGGCATTCATAACGCCTTTATTTAGACTGGCATAGGGTTGTCAGATCAAAATAGCAAAATAAGGCCAAATCTTCTTTAAAATATGGCCAAAAAAGGCCAAATTTTACAAATTGATTGAAGACTTCATTTGCTATAAGAAAAAAGGCTATTCTTCATGAAAACGAATCGCACTTGATAGACATATGTGAAATACTCTATTACTGAACTGTAGCGGTTACAATTCACTGCCTTCTCCTTTTTATGGTAGGTGGCGCTACTAGAGCCATCCGGGTTTTTCCCATGATGCCTCTCTCTCTTCTTCATCTGTGTACTCGTCTTGTGTTGTTGTTCTCTGTCGTGCGTCTTGTACCTTTTAATGTACTGTGTCGTGGAACTTAGCCATCTAATAAAAATGGTTCCTGAAATTGAATTAATTCTTCAACAGCGTCATTCCATATAAACACGAGTCTCGTCCCTCTACAAAACTAAAATTTAAATGAAAGAAATTAAAAACATCCTTGTTCTATTCATGGGCTACTTCGTTCGACAGCTCTTTATATATAATTTGAAATGTGTAATATCAAAAAATTATTAAAAACAATAGAATAATTAATTAAAAATTGTTCTAAAAATCATTAACGAAAATGAAACCAAAAATAAATTTAAGGCCAAATGAAAATTTCTAAGGCCAAGGGCTTTAAAAAAGGCCAAATTTCCATAATTCGGCTTTAAAAATGCCAATATGGTAACCCTGGACTGGCAAGACGGTAGAACTGCTGTCTTTTCTTTGTTCATCCTACTGCTGGAGACAGGAGTTGATAGTATCTGAATAGCCAATCGGATCTTCCGCTTAGCGCTTATAGTATCCTAATAACCAATCAGATCTTTTGTACAGTGCGTTAAAGAGCCATTTAATTGTTAATCTGCCTATTTATAGAAATGCGAGTTATTGTGGGAAAGGAGTAAAATGAATAAGATTGGAATAATAAATTCCTGACTTGTTTTGAATCTTTAGATGGGTTGTTAATAAAATTGTGGTGATAAATTAATAAAAGAATACTATTTATTTTATTTGTATAGTCTAGCTTTTATTCTTTTGTATAACATCTAAGCATGTTGCGCATTTTTTAAATACATTTTTTCTATAAGTAGATGTGATGATGTTAATTGTCTATGGGAGATTTCGGATATTTTAATCTAAACGGTGAATTTTTCGAATTCTGAAAGTAATTTATTAATATTTGTCAATTTTAAGACAAAACCTCGAAATAAATATATACTTTTATCAATTATTTTCAAGGGATATATTCAGATGCCATCATAAAATTTCAAATATCGTGCTTACATTTATTTCATATTGCTATGCAATTGAACCCGGGATATACTGATCCCTTGGTTATAAAGAACTTTCCAAATGGTCCCAGCCTAATTCTTATGCCAATTTTCAAATGCTTAAAACGATCTTCAGAAGCAAGGAATTCGGATTTAGTAAACTGAAATTTCCACTTTTCAAGTTTAGTTTCAGCTTTTTAACGGAAAATCACTACTTATTTTAAAAATTTAGAGAAATAAATGTTAGTACATTTAATTTTTTAAGAACAATTATTTATTTTAAATCATTATAGCCCATTACTATTGCAATCTATTGTAATTAACTTGTTCAGTTGCTTTTAAGGATTATAGAAAATCTTGTGTAGCCATTGTAAACCCTGATATAGTGAACCCTGGGTTATAGCAAACTGTTGGATCAGTCCATTGAGGGTTTGTTATAACGAAATATTACTGTTCAGTTGCTTCTAAGGATTATAGAAAATCTTGTGTAGCCATTGCAAAACCTGGTATAGTGAACCCTCGGTTATAGCAAATTGTTGGATTAGTCTGCTGAGGGTTTGTTATAACGAGGTTTGTCTGTTCAGTTGCTTTTAAGGGTTATAGAAAACCTTATGTAGCCATTATAAAACCTGATATAGTGAACCCTTGTTGATAGAAAACTGTTGATCAATCCATTGTGGGTTTGTTATAACGAGGTTGGACTGTTCATTTGCTTTTAAGGATTATAGGAACTCTTGTGTAGCCATTTTAAAACCTGATATAGTGAACCATCGTTTATAGCAAACTGTTGGATCAATTCGTTGAGGGTTTGTTATAACGAGGTTTGACTGTATTTGAGGGCTATCCTTGAAGGATTTTTGAATTCCTCCATTTCACCGTCATATCCTATATTTCATTCGCATACAAATGTCATGGTAATCTTGATTTCAGTAACATTTCTGTCCTTTCTGTCCATTTCTGTCTTTTAGCGTTCCTGTTGGTTATAACGACGTTTGTCTGTATTTGAGGGCTATCCTTGAGGGCATTTTTGAATTCCCCCATTTCACCATCATATCCTATACTTCATTCGCATACAAATGCCATGGTAATCTTTATTTCAATAACATTTCTGTCCTTTTGAGATTGTGAGGCGAGAGCCTTAATTTACATCTCTATCACTGTATCCTTTTTATTGTTATTTTATCTGCCCGCGTCGGATTCTGCAAAGGTCACTTGTGAGCCGGGGAGGGGGGTAGGAGGCGTGCCCACCGGAAGGAGTCGGCCCACTGACCCACTCCCCCAATGTCACAGCCTTCGAGCCTTATCTTCCCCTGCTGTTTGCTTCGCTAATGGGCTGCTTATCGCCTGCTTATTGGGGACGCTGCCGGTGTTGAAAGGGTCGCTTCGCGCACCGAATTTCAAACTCGAGTGGCGAGAATCGAGATCGAAACTTTTCTCTTGACCCGTTTCGCCCATTTTCAGTCTTATTTACTTGCAGGAATGAGGCCCTCGCTGAGTGCTGGAGGCCCAGTGACCCCAAGGTCCGGGAATTCTGTCGATGTCCAAACGATTTCATTACTTTCTCGTATACGAAGATAAAGTATTGTAATCGTCAAAAAATTCGAACTCGAGATGTTGACGAATCTCCACGTTTTAGACCTCCCTGAGTCCGAAAAAGACAATTTTGGAATTATGTCTGACTATGTGTCTGGACACGATAACTCGAAAACTATTAGAGCTACGGGGATGAAATTTGGTATGTGGTCGTTAAACATAATTTGTAGGTGTCTATCAAATTTTGGACAAAATCCGTCCACGGGAAGTCTGTCTGTCTGCATGTTCGAGGCCATGCGAACGCTATAACTCAAAAACTTGAACAGCCAGATGGATAAAATTTTATACACAGTTTTATCGTCATGAATGTAGGTCCGTGTAAAATTTTGGACCCATATCCGTCAAAGGGTTGACTGTCTGTCGGTCCGTATAATTTACTTTTGAAGAGAATCCATTATCTCCACGCTCATGCGTACTGGAAGAACGGAGAGGAATTTCATTACGGAGTAGCGAATTACGTCAGTTTGTCCTTGAGCCGGTAAGAGCGGAAAATCGTTACGCATCTCTTTGAATTTCATTCTTTGCCTAGATATTTTTCAATCACTATAATGAAAAACCTTCTGATAGTCATTGGATTCTGGGTAACAGTAGGTTCGAATTTTTTTAGCCACGCGGGGGAAGGGGAAACGGCACCTTCTTGGGGAAGTATACGCGAAAGTTTAGGGGAGAATACTCCCGCTGGTTTTTGTGCGAGATGAATATTTGTTTCAAACTTTGTGAAGCCTTGTTTCCAGAATCAATGACTTTGTTATTATTCCACCGGGAGGGAACTGAACAGATAAGGTTGCCGGTTATACAAAACCCTCTCGGCGTAAGGATGAAATACAAAAGAAAAAAACATTAAAACGACAACCATAATTAACCATAAAGAAAACTGAAAAAGACTGCAATGAATGAATATCATATTCCTTTGCGTTGCAAGGCATTAAATTTTCTGAAAGATGATGAAAAAGCATTATGAATGGGTTTAGTTTATTGTCTAGACATTTAAAACTTACTTCATTCCGAAGAGGGGGGTCGTCCCCCTTTGGGGTCACCCCCTCATATGAGAACCCCCTTAGATACAGCCAGCTTGATACACTCAAAAAATATTGTTGAATCTTACAGAAAACTATAAATTAAAACTTCATGAATACTGGAGAAAACTTTTCGAGTTAATTTGCTAAAATTGTAAACGTCCAAAACTGAAAAAATTTCTTATCTCTGAGGTAAGGAATTTTCCCAAACTTTATCTCTAATAATTCCTATTCGAGACAATTTCATAAGGCTGACTATAAACATTCTAAAAGACGACTATTAGCCTATCCTAAACCTATTACAGTTGAACCGCGATATAGCAGAAGGATATAACGAACCCAGTTACAGGAACCTTTACATGGTCGCAACTAAGACCTATGTTAATAATGTATTTTCATGCGTTTACAACAGACAACAAACGCTAGAGACTCGAGTTGTTGAACTGTGAAAATTTCTAAATCTTCAAACTTTTCACTTGCCCACAAGGACATTCTTAACTAATTGTCTCAAGTCAAACCAACTTCTACAAAGAGTTACCCCTTTTTTAGAAATACTCTGGTTCAGAGACCACATTCCTCGCCTATTGTACCTTTGTAGAGTCGCTGCTAACCCCATAAGTGGGACAAGGACAAGTTTCTATCTCCCTCCTTCCCCTTGTGGACACTTGGTGCCTGGTGTCCAACCAAGGAAGGGGACTGGTTAGCGACATAGGAGCAATCGCGTGTTTTCTCTGTCATTTGTGTTTAATTGCTTATCATTCTGTGAACTTTGCAGTGACCATGGCTAACGTTGGCAAGCGAATTATTTAATACTTTATTTGTCCTTAATACTAATGAAAATATTATTTTATTAAAGTTTTATAGTAGTGTCTTAGCATGTTAAGGCATTTTTTTGCAAATACGGATACCGCGAACCTCGGTTAAAACAGGAACTTCTGAGTCGGTCCGTTGAGGGTTCGTTATAACGGGGTTGACTGTATTTTCCATTTATAGTTAATTTAACGGTTGAAGCAGTGAAATTAGGTGTGCCATCAGATGGCACACTGCGCCTCAAAGGGTCAATGGTTGTTGGAAGCTAGAAAAGTCTTTTTCAATCTATGACGATATCATGCGCCCGCCTTTTCTTTATTTATCGAAAAAAAGCACACTACAGAGATGACTCCATTTACAGAGTGCATGATCAAAAACTCGCAAAGAACACAAGCTACAAAGTGAATTAAAATGTAAAGAAAAAAAGTAACTGCAGAGAGTACAAAAGTTCAAAGCTCAAAACACATTAATTTTAAAATTTGCATAAGGGGCCGTTCAAATATTAGTAAGATTTTTTGGTAGTACTGCCCCTCCCCCCCCTTGTCAGCAAAATAGAAGCAAATCCGCAAACCCTTCTTATAATTACGTAAAGAACTGCAACCCCCCCCCCCTCGTTCTTTTTTTTTACAAACAGTATAACGTAATAATCTATTTTAAATTTTGGACTTAATTCAAATAAAAAACTCTAACTCGGCTAAATGAAAAAAATATATATTAGTTTAATTTCCTTACAATTTCAAGTTTAACTACACAAAATCAAGTTTAATTTTCTTTTCCAAATTTTTTTTTTCAAATTTAATTTTTTAAAATTAAGTTTTTATCTAATTATATTTATTTAATTTTTTAAGTTCCGAGCGCCAATATACGCGATGGTAAGGTCGCAGCTTCGGGACTGGAGGTTTTCTGGTTCGAAACTCAAGTTTCCATCGATGTGGACAGATGCACGCCAAATCTAATGTTGAGGGTCAAAGCGTCTGGTGCCACGGAAGTTTCGAAAAGTCATTTCACCACGGGTCAGTGAGGTCCGCCAAAGCAGCCTTTATGTTTCTTTTAAACGGGACATTATTATAACTAAGCTAAGCCACTGCGCTGAAAGTATCTCTAACACTTACTTGAATAGTTGCTGAACGCCAATTATACGCGATGTCCTGACAAGATTGCGACTGATTGAACCATTGGCCTGATACGCCTGTTTTCGATTTGCATACATTCTATGAATACATTGTCTGTGCGTCAGTCTTTTTTAATTCCGCCTTCCTGAGTGAATTTAAATTCAGAAAACTTTTTCTTATTTTCTTGAGACGTACTTCAAGTTTAAAACGTACCCGGCGTGTTGTTTATGGTGTGCTATTTTGCTCCCTTCGGAATTTTTACCCGCTGAGCCGCACCGAACGCGGAAAGGTTCGAATGTAGGACAACAAAGTGCCCAAAGGGGTAGATGCATGAGGTCGGGAAGCGCCCCTGGCGGTTCTTCCGGGTACAAGCACTTCTTCAGGTTCCTAGTTTGCACCCTTTGGGTATTTCTTGGGTGCAGTGATCTTCTCCCGGCTTTCTTTCTTTTCTTTTCTTTTTTTCATCGCCACTTTTCTAGGCTTCGCTGCTTTCGTGCGCTTATCTTCTTCGGGTGAAACCTAATTCCACTCGATTGCTGAAACATTCTCTCCGTGCTGGTTTTGTTGTTGTATTTCTTTTGTTGGTGGTGGCTATGGTGTTTGGGGAAATGATAGGTTGTGGAGAAGATGGTGAAGGGTATTAAATTGAATGGGCATGAGTCGCTTAAGTGCCGCAGCTATTTCATTCTTTAAACTAGAATTTAGGTAAATAGTGTTTTGAAGGGGATTACTCTCATAATTTAGGATATTAACTCTCAGATGTAGGTTAAAATAGACTTATATTGCTCGGCAGTGGAAATTGTGTCGGTGGTTTAATTACAAAGTATGAAATAAGCAGTTTTTACTCTTATGTATTAACCCCTTTTGGTCGACGTCCGTTCGTCTTTTTTTAGCCCTACGGTCGGCGTGCAGTCATATGTTCGTCTTTTTTGCACCGTACTGTGGCGTCGCGCCGTCATACGTTCTTTTGTGCCCTACGTGGCGTGCAGTCATACTTTCGTCTTTTTTGTCCCGTACGGGTCAGCGTCGCATTTACTACGTTCGTTTATTTTTTGGGCCCGCTACGGTCGGCGTCGTATGTCATACTTTCGTCTTTTTGTGCCCGTACGATCGGCGTCGCACGTCATACGTTCGTCTTTTTTTTGTGCCCTACGGTCGGCGTCGCGTGTGATACGTTCGTCTTCTTGGCCCGTACGGTCGGCGTCGTATATTATACGTTCGTCCTTTTTGTGCCCGTACGGTCGGCGTCGCATGTGATACATAGTCTCTTTGTGCCGTACTGTCGGCGTCGCATGTTATACGTTCGTCCTTTTTGTGCCCGTACGATCGGCGTCGCACGTCATAGCTTTCATCTTTTTTTGTGCCCGTACGGTCGGCGTCGCGTGTGATACGTTCGTCTTCTTTGTGCCCGTACGGTCGGCGTCGCATATTATACGTTCGTCCTTTTTGTGCCCGTACGATCGGCGTCGCATGTGATACGTTAGTCTTCTTTGTGCCCGTACTGTCGGCGTCGCATGTTCGTTCGTCTGTTTTTGTGCCTGATCGGCGTCGCACGTCATACTCGTCTTTTTGTGCCCGTCGGTCGGCGTCGCGTTCGTCTTTTTTATGCCCGTACAGCCGTCGTCGCACGTCATACTTTCGTCTTTTGTGCCCGTACGGTCGGCGTCGCATGCCATGCGACGAAGAGAAAAATTGCGTCATTTTAAGTGAATTCGTCGCTACTTGCAGGTCTCGTTATATTCCGCGATTATTTTTTGTATTTCTAAATCACTAATATAATAAATAGCTCAGATCTGTCTCTCCGTAACGCTCTGACGTCACCAACACTAAAACTCACGCCATAGCACTGCGAGACGTTAAACAGCATTATTTCATTGTTAGAGAGCCTATTCATTTCATTTAAATTTAAAAGAGTAATTGTCGTTCTAATTTCATTTAATAAGCTCTAAAATAGTGAAAATAAAATTTGCTATCCATTGATATAAAATGTATCTCCTAGTCAATAGTTCCGAGAAATTTTAAATTATATAATCATATATTTCAAATTAATTTCCTTTTTTTTAATAGAAAGTAGTAAATTACGTCGGTGGTATATTACGCGTGATATAGTTTAGACTTTATGATGTGATAAAACATTTCTCTCGCATATATATATTCAAACACGCCAAATTTGACGGGAAATCTCTCAGAATGTAGAGGCAATTTTGCACCCGTCATGCTTACCATGACGTGATTTTCTAGTATTGCTAGAGTTGGCGATTATCGGAAGTATTTTTGTTTTAATTTAAAACTTGGGTGCATTTCAGGAAAAACTAGAGGTCAGTGAACGGGATATAACATGCATGATCACCGGTAGGTCAAGCAAAACTGCCTACGACAAAATATTTTTTCATTTTAGAATTCAGGATAAATATATATTAATTTTCAGCATTAAAAATGCTTTTTTTTGGTCGGAAATTGAAAAAATCCGACCAAGAAGGGGTTAAACTATATTTATAAATGATGCATTAAAATTCTCAGAAATATTCTGAGTAATTCCTCCTCCTTTTTCCTTTATAGAAACTCCTTTTTTCTTTTTAGAAAAACAACGACTACAAAAAACTTATATCCTGTTTTTTAAGGTGATTTATAATGTTTCTATTGAACTATAGTTAACAATGGTTGTATGATTTACAATATAGATTCTTTATTAAAAAAAAGATTAAATACCATTTTTTTGGAGCTTTTTTACTTTCTCGTCTGAAAGTATACAAAGAGAAAATATTGTAATCGTCAAAAAATTCGAACTCAGATTTTGACGAATCTCACGTTTTAGACCTCCCACAGTTCGAAAAACACTATTTTGAATTATGTCGTCTGTGTGTGTCTGTGTGTGTGTCTGTGAACACGATAACTCGAAAACTATTAGATACGGAGATGAAATTTGGTATGTGGTCTTTTAAACATAATTTGTAGGTTTCTATCAACTTTTGGACAAAATCCGTCAACAGGAAGTCTGTCTGTCTGCATGTTCAAGTCATCAGAACGCTATAACTCAAAAAACTTGAAAGCAGATGGATAAAATTTGGTACACAGTTTTGCTCGTCGAATGTAAGGTCCGTATAAAATTTTGGGCCAAATCCGTCAAAGTTGACTGTCTGTCGGTCCATATAATTTACTTTGAAGAGAATCGTGATCTCTACACGCATGCGTACTGCTTACACCTCAGTTCCATGTAGTCGGTCATCTTGCTCACCGCCAAATTCTTCTCGAATAATGAATTAATTATGGAGTGTTTTCTTTAATTTTTCTTTCACGCCGAACATTTTCAAGAGTTGCATATTTGATTGCGGTTAGTTTTATTTTGTATATTTCGTAATGCATTTTTTTTCTGAGTGGATTTTGAAATGTTTTTTACTCTGACAGAACGAGAGTAGTTGTTAAAAGTAAAGTTATAAAGTAACAAACCAAAATTAGTGTCAATTGATTCAATCAGTTCTGTTTTTCATGCTTTTTTTAATTTCTTAAGCACTCTGCCAATGTGCATGATATTTTCTCACTTATCGGTAGTAAAATTTAGACAATCAGATCAGGTTATTGCTGGCAAGCTAAAAAGGCTGCTTAGATGTGTGCAAATCTTTTATACTTACATTAGATAATTGAAATTTGGTGTAGTCTTCTAATTTATCCACGCGGTGGGGAGAAACAGCACCTTTTGGGAAAGCTATGCGAGAAAGTTTAGGGGAGGCCACTCCCGCTGGTTTCTGTTAAGGCTGAGGAAGTTCGATTCTTGCTTTTATTCAGTAATATTTACTCAGCATTCATTGATTGAGTTTGTTTTCAATCGGAAAATTTTAAACAAATATATTTGAAATGGTGTTCTGTTATACTGAGGGGCTTGTGTAATTTTAAATTAAAATGTTTTGAACAAGTGAGGCATTTTGAATCGTTTATTTTGTTGCTTTATTAATCCGTAGAAAAAAAAACAAATGATCTGAAATCATTATTTTCTCTGAAGCCTTTATTTCTAACTAGCAGTACGCGCACGCGATGCCCGTGGAATCAGGACTTCAACAAAATAAAAAAAATCGCCACAATGACACGAAAAAGTTTTCAAAACAAAATCAAAATTAAGATACACATTATAGATTTTCCCGCTTATTTTTCCCGCGATAATAACATGTAGAAAACAGTACAGAGTACATTAATCCAAACAAAAATTGTTGCCGTGGAATCAGGACTTCAACTAAATAGAAAAAAAATTAGAACATGACAAAAAAGCTCGAAGGTTATGACGTCACCTGACCTTCATCCAATCAAATTGGTTACGCGTTCCGGAAGGCTATCGCTGAAGAAATTTCCGCTGACAAAAATAACTTTCATCTGCCCAGAATAATTTAATTTAAAAAAACGGGAAAAGATATTTTAACCGTTCTTGTTTTAAATCAAGAGAAACCGTTCTAGTTATAGCTGAAAAAATTGAAAATACTGTGTTATTAGAAAGTCGGATGCAGCAAATTTAAAACAAAACTAAAATTTAGGTGGTGAAACTATTTTTTTAAAAATTCTCAAAAATTCAGTAAATTACGTTAGAAATTCAAAACCTTCATTAGAACGGAAATCGCGTGCTCTTTCCGATGGATCTATCTATTTTTGTCGTACAATTATTCAAAACCACCTATTCACAAATTAGTGCGAAAATCACAAAACAACAGAAACATTAAATAAAAAAATTACAGATTAAAATTTAAAATTTCGGCTTCAGGGTGCATTCAGTCACCATTACGACTACCTGTCAACCAAATTTCATGAGCTGTAAGTGGATAGATTCGTCTGGACATCGCCGACAAACACACACACACACACACACGCACACAAACGTGCCTTTTATAAGGTATGGATTTGATTAAAAGAATTTCCATAGAATTTAATAGTCTTTTAAGGGAAATATTTCAGATAGTATATTGTTATTAATCCGTAGAACAACAAACTATTTGGAACCATTATATTCTTCGAAACTTTATCTCCAATTTAAATAAAATTAAATCTTAAGAAAGATTTTAGAAAGTATTTTTTATTAAAAAATAAGGTTGTCTAAATATATATTTATCATATGAAAGCTTAATTTATATTATTAGTACATTTTTTCTCATATGTGAAGTATAGAGAATTATGGAAATCGTCAAAAATTCGACCTTTGTAATAAGTTAGGTAAAAATGGAATTTGGTATGTGGTCTTGAAATCAAAATTGTAAAAGGTATCAAATTTTGACCTTTATAATTAAAATTATTCTTAAAAGAAAACACATTGTAATCTCTTCTATTAATAAAAGAATGTGTGTGTGTCTAGCCTCTGGGCCAGACATCAGACAGAGCTACGAAGCTTAGCACAAACATTGCTTTGCGGGTGGTGAATGCACACCTCAGATTTTCATAAATTTAATTAAATTTCAATTAATTAAAATTAAGCGACATTTTGAGCGTTTTCATTAATCTCGAAAATATTACAGTACAAAATAATTTTACACCATCTAAAAACGCAAAACATTACCTTTCAATGTTATCAATTAGTTGCCGTACAATCTTTTCTTTAATTTTAATAATTTTTTAAAATATTTTTTGGCATAATTTTACAACTATATGACTCATTGTTACTGCATTCATCAAACCGTTTTATTGTTTAAACAAATATTTATCTGTATGTTTTTCTTCCACTGTTGAAAGCTTATGTGATATCTGAATGTTTAATTATATGTTTTAATCAGCATATTTAATCCAGCTAATATGCTGCTGGACTATTAAATGTGCCGCGCCATTTTAAGTTAAAATCAAACGCATATTTTACAAGAGGAGAAAGTGAAGATGATGCCATTGTATGATAGCATGACACTGAACAGTTGTTACTTTCGACTCCATTAAGGACGTTCATCAGACAACGAACAAATAGGTGCAAGGCTGCTGTAAGAACATAGGTTAAATGTCATCAAAATTTTAAATTTAAAATTACTTTTTTAAAGGCAGCCATGATTATCAATTTATACAAAGAGATTGAGTTGAAATTATATTCCTGGTGAACAAGCTGATAGCCAAGCCGTAAATTTTATAATCTTAACCTACCGCTACCGGACAAATTAACTTTTCCAATTGTAGAATTACATATACTTTTTATATTGGCATGTGACTTTTTTGCATCATCGTATTTCTATCATAGCTTCGTTTGATCTCTTCAAGACAATTTAACTTTTTTCAATTGTGAGATTACATATACTTTTTATATTGGCATGTGACTTTTTTGCATCATCGTATTTCTATCATAGCTTCGTTTTGATCTCTTCAAGACAAATTAACTTTTTCCAATTAGTCAGTCAATTACATATACTTTTTTTATATTGTGCGTATGAGCTTTTTTTGCATCATCGTATTTCTATCATAGCTTCGTTTTGATCTCTTCAAGACAAATTAACTTTTTCCAATTGTAGAATTACATATACTTTTTATATTGGCATGTGACTTTTATGCATCATCGTATTTCTATCATAGCTTCGTTTTGATCTCTTAAAGACAATCTTTTCATGTAGAATTACATATACCTTTTTATATTGGCATGTGACTTTTGCATCTCACGTATTTCTATCATAGCTTCGTTTTGATCTCTTCAAGACAAATTAACTTTTTCCAATTGTAGAATTACATATACTTTTTATATTGGCATGTGACTTTTTTGCATCATCGTATTTCTATCATACTTCGTTTTGATCTCTCAGACAAATTAACTTTTTCAATTGTAGAATTACATATCTTTTTATATTGGCATGGACTTTTTTGCATCATCAGTATTTCTATCGCTTCTGTTTGATCTCTTCAAGACAAATTAACTTTTTTTCAATTGTGAATTATCATATACTTTTATATTGGCGTGTGACTTTTGCATCATCGTATTTCTATCATAGCTTCGTTTTGATCTCTTGAGACTAAATTAACTTTTTTCAATTGTAGAATTACATATACTTTTATTTAAGATCTGTATTTTTTTTTTGCATCATCGTATTTCTATCATAGCTTCGTTTTGATCTCTTCAAGACAAATTAACTTTTTCCAATTGTAGAATTACATATACTTTTTATATTGGCATGTGACTTTTTTGCATCATCGTATTTCTATCATAGCTTCGTTTTGATCTCTTCAAGACAAATTAACTTTTTCCAATTGTACAATTACATATACTTTTTATATTGGCATGTGACTTTTGCATCATCGTATTTCTATCATTGGCTTCTTTTGATCTCTTAAAGACAAATTCTTTTTTTCAATTGTAGAATTACACATATACTTTTTTATATTAATATGCGACTTTTTGCGTCATGTATTTCTTATCGCTCAAGCTTCGTTTTGATCCGTTTTGATCTCTTCAAGACAAATTAACTTTTTCCAATTGTAGAATTCAATTGTAGAAACTTCATTTGGAATTCTGAGGATTGAATATCGGTTCAGTACCGTGTATATTATTCTGTGTATTTCGTTTCTCAATGAATAAGCGAAGCTACGAGTATTCCGCTATGCTGAAAGCGAAGTCGTTGGTATTTTTTAAGTTAAAAAATTTGTCCGGTACACGCTCCAAATACCGCAGGCATTGCTTGCGGAAATTCTAGTTTTCGGAATTTTTTTTAAATCTAGATTCCTAACATTCAATGAAAAAGCGAAGCTACTATATTCCTGCTATGCTGAAAGCGAAGCCGCTGATGTTTTTTTAAGTTAAAAAAAATTGCCAGGTACACGTTAACCACTTAACTTAATAATTTTCTTTGCTATCTTATAAGATGCTCCCTTCTGTTTTGGAAAGCGGTCGTCGTTTTTATTCATCTCAGAAGGCATATAATACTTGAGATGTTTATGGATTCTAGGTAATTTTTGTGCAAAATTATAAAGATTATTAATGATTAAATTTTAATTTTAAGACCAAAAATGCGATAATTCGATGCACGAGTATTCTCGGGCTGTTATGTTAAGCGGTTAAAATGCCGCAGCCATTGCGTGCTCAATCTCTCGTTTTCAGGTGACGCATGCGCAAGAGAGCAATAAAAATCGCACTGCCCATCCAAAACAGTATTTGGCGAGGAAAAATTGGCAAGAAACAGGTGTGTACTGTAAACTCCACATTTACTAAAAAAACTCAAACACAAACTCAAACTTTTCATATTATCTGAGTATTGAAAAAATTAAGATAAAAAAAGTGTTTAACTGTAACGTTCTTGGGACTGACTGTCACTTTGCGACCAGAATAGCTCCCACTCAAACTACGATAGCGTTTAAGGTATTTTGATAAGAAACCAAACAGGCGAGATTAGTTTTCAATATCAGCTGTTAGTAGCTGTCCGAACCGGCAAAATGTGCGGTGCGAGAAAAAACGCGCGCAAAATGCCTGTCGCTTTCCGTAAAAAGTCACGTACGTTAACCTATGAAGATTTTCGTGATTACTTATGTTTTAATCTGAGGTAGGTGGATTATTTTTTAGTAATTCTGCTTTGCAATACTTTCTCGTGTGTCCTTTGGAATTCCTGTGTCATTGTTTGTATCTTATTAAAATTATTCTGAAAGAAAAATGAGTCGATTTTACACTTATGTCGTCATGCTTCCTTTGCTTTGTTGCCATTTATAACACCATAATTTAAATTCATAGTGAATTTTTAGTTTTAAGCTTTAATTTATGGTTCGGCTTTGAATGGATTATTTTTTTAAAAACGAATTCTTAACATTTAAGAAATATACTTTAATGTCTTTTTCAGAAATAAGTAAACATGGACCAAGTGTAGTATTCGTAAACTCAATATATTGTAACAAAATTGCTTTGTGGGTGTACGTGAATGCAATCCAATAAGCAGGATTTTTAAAAAAATAAAGCTCTTTATTTTACAAATATTCCCAAGCAAAGAAACGTAGCACAAGTATTAACACAGCACTAGTAAAAATTCACAACAGAGACTATCAATAAATCTCAACACAACGCTGAAAGGTTTCTTGTTAACTCACCAGCTTGCTTGCAGGTGAAATTCCAACTCGCTCTTCTTGGCTTGAGAGCTTGCCTTTATACTTTTCAACAGGAAGTGACTTCATTATGTAGGAAGTGACGTAATCTCTAGAAAGTTCATGAAACCAGTAGAAATAGGAGGAAAGTTTGAGGTCCTTCTAAAAAATTCCCTTTGTCGCCAAAGTCGCCAACTTTGCCGCTAAGTCGCCAAAATGATCGCCAAGTTTAACATCTTAGGGAAACGGCTTTATAGCTTTGTAACAATATATCAGGTTGAAACATGATTCATTATTGCAATATAATAGTGGGAAATTAATTTCAACGATTCAATCGCGTAACTATATAAGGGGGCAGGACTGCCAAAATGTTCGAGATGTTACTGTTATATAAGTGCTACTACCACACACTTATTTCTTTACTTTTTTTTAACTACAGGATCCTTTAAAATCAGCTAACAGTGTTTTAAAGCGTAATTAAGCATCTCAAAAACTGAAGTACTTTTGTAAAAGAAAATTGTTCAATACCCATCCTCTTTCTTTCATGCAAATATACTCTAGGCTTTTTTTTTATATGAATATATATATATGGGTGTGATGGTTTGAAATAATACCAATCACCACATTTGAAGTAACATCCATTTTATTGGCACAATGTTGACAGAAAAAAGATGGTGATTATAGGTGATAATTCTGCTATGATGGTGTGTACAGGTGTTTGTTTAGCTGTGAGAACAGAAATAAAATCCAGTGTCGGAGAGTTCACAACGCTATCACAGCGTACAAATGAGTAAGACCCGGTGCACACCAGCCGATTCATGTCGTTGAAGCTATAAAAATAACATTAGTTACCCCCAATCCGCCTGTTATTTTTATATCTTCAACGACGGCTAGTGTGCACCGAACCTTAGTATCAAAGTCCCGGTGCACACTAGCCGATTCGTGTCGTTGAAGCTATACAAATAACATTAGTTACCCCCAATCCGCCTGTTATTTTTATATCTTCAACGACGGCTAGTGTGCACAGAACCTTAGATAATCCTAAGGCCCGGTGCGCACTAGACGATTAGTGTCTTTGAAGCTATAAAAATAACAGTAGTGACCCCCATTCCCTACGTGTGTCTCCACAGGGGGCATGGGGGTTACTATTGTTAATTTTATAGCTTCAACGACACGAATCGGCTAGTGTGCACCGGTCCTGAGATCTGGAATCTCCCCTTCGCGGGAGCTAAAGGTAGTTGAAGTTTCCTACGCGAGAGCCTTACCTTTCTCCATCGGATCTCGCCTCTCGTTTGACCTTTTACTCTGAGTGGCATAGAGCCGTCGTAGGATGGGCGTCGCTGCGCCATCTTTTGGTGATGGGCACAAATCCCACATAATAAACTGATATTCTCAGACATTTCTGTAAGCATGTAAGTTTAAAAGAAGACCACCTTCACTAGTTTATTTGTACTTTGACTGAAACGATGTGTTTCTTATATAAATTAACTAGCAGTACGTGCACGGCGTTGCCCGGGGAATCAGGACTGCAACAAAATGGGAAAAAATGCCCACAATGACACGAAAATGTTTTGAAAACAAAATCAAAACAAAAGATACATATTCTTTGATTTTCGACAATGACACGAATGTAATGACGTCATCGGAAGGAATCGGATTGTAGAAATGCATGCTGGGAATGAAAGCATATTACGTCACCTCCTGTGAGGAAGGTCACCACCAGCCAATGAAATTGCGACAATGCTCTCGCTGTCAAATCTCGCTAGCAAAAAATAAAACTGTTTGAGCTGATCCGGGAAAAATTAATTAAAAGAAACTGAATAAGATATTTCAACCGTTCTTGTTCTGAATCCAACAGAAACGTTTCAGTTATAAGCTGAAAAAAACTGAAAATTATAGAGTTGTTAGAACGTCAGATGCGAGAATTTGAAAAAGTCCTTATAAAAAATTACCATAAAAGTGACTATTATTTAAAAATTTCTCAAAATTCAGTAAATTACGTTAGAAATTTAAAACAAACGTCATTAAAACGAAAATTGTTTGTTCTAATCGATGGTGCATTGATTGTTTTTCAACTATCATTAGAAAAGATACTACAGCTGTAAACGTTCTGAAAATGACACAAAACATTAAATAAAAAAATTCTAGATTGAATTCTAAAATTCCGACTTCGAGCTGCATTGAGTCACCATTAAAACTACCTGTGTGCCAAATTTCAAGCCTGTAAGTGCGATAGATTCGTCTGGACATCGCACACACAAACACACACACACAAACATTGCCTTTTATAAGTATAGATTGATAATTGGTGAAAATTATTTGTATTAATTTCTTGTTTTGTTGTTCTTTCCAGTGGACGCAAGCGCCGGTCGAGCGCGGACGACGGCGTCATGGACGACTGTATGGCCGCCATGGTGCTCATGAGTCTCTCCTGCAGTCCAAAATCACCGTGCCTGCCCATCAACGGTGAGTCCCTTCGCCCATCCATTCATGCGCTCATGGATTTACTTATCTTATCTATTATAAATAGCTCTCAAAATGAGATATAAATACGAATTAAGGGAAGTTTTAATTGTGAAAGAGTTAAAAATACAAAAATAATAACAAACATCGATGAAGAATAAGGATCTGGTGGATGACGTAATCAGAGGCCATTCATCCATGCAGATTCAAAACCAGAATAGGTTTTCTGTAGAGGAAAAAGACTTTAAGGTCTGATTATTTAATATCCTCTAAGGCCAGAACTCATCCCGGAATGTTTTAGAAAGAATATCATTTATCCACAAAGAAGAAATTTAAAACAGACTTTTAAACAAAGTATGAAAAGAAGGGCTTAAAATCTGTTACCTCTTACTTAAGATGTGGAATGGAAGAAAAGAAAGAACGCCGTTACAAAAGTCAACTTTATATATAGGTGTGCGCACCTATCTTGCTTCTATTATTGTTTATTTTGTCTTTTTAGATATTCAATTCTCAAAATGAGAATGTTTCTTTCCCCTAAAATAGCCGGGAATCTAATTCTCTAGCAGTCCCAAAGTAATTCTCAGTACTTTTTTTCAGTATTGTGCTATGTCATAAAAATATGATGGCAGTATTGGGTACTATCTTGTGCTACATGGGTTACAATAGATATAAAAGAAGCAGCATTTTGGAGTTTAAAATCTTCCCTGATCTTTTATGACTTTTAATAATAAGAATTTCTTTAAGGGAAAAATATTTCATTCAATCTCAAATGTTTCCAGAACAATGAAAGATTTTATTCTAAAAATGTTGAGCTTCTGAGTATTAACTGCAGCTTTAAAATTTTTTGTAGTAGAATATACAGATAATATATATCGTAGAGTTAGAAATAAAATCAATATTTTTATCCTTTAACGGTAAGTCCTAGCACAGCAGTAAAATCAGGGCGTTATGACTCGCAACTGACTGACTTTTCTATAGACCTTTCAGTATTCCACAAAATATGTGACAGAGAATTCAATATTTACAGGATAACGCGCGAATTTGTAGGATTTAGAAGGATATTGCTTAAACTAGTCATTGTTTAATCTTAAGGGGAGTTGGAACCCTAAGTCCGTTAACGCTAACCCTGTTACTTCGATGTACTTTTTCTCAAAATCTGTTATAGATTTATGTTTGAGATTTGTTATGCAAGTAAAGTACATTTTTCTCATTATACTGAAATGATTTTTTGAAAAAAAATTCAAAAATTCATTTTTTTAGAATTTTTTTTGTTAAAACAAAAAATGTGAAATTGGCCATTTCGATGTACCTTTTCTTGAAATCTGTTGTAGATGCATGTTTGAAACTTTTTATACAGGTAAAATACACCTTTCTCATTATACTGAAATGAGTTTTTTTTAAAAAAACTCAAAACTTTATTTTTTACAATTTTTTGTGTCGAATTAGGGTAAACTTTCGCTATGTCTAATTAAATATTTTGTAAATTTATAAAAAAAATTAAAAATTAACCAAAAGCTCATTTCAGTATAATGAGAAAGGTGTACTTTACTTCTATAAAAAATTTCAAACATGTATCTATAGCAGATTTTGAGAAAAGATACATTGGAGTGACCAATTTAATATTTTTTGTTTTGAGACCAAAAAATTGTAAAAAATAAATTTTTGATTTTTTAAAAAAAATCATTTCAGTATAATGAGAAAGATGTACTTTACTTGTATAAAAAATTTCAAACATGAATCTATAACAGATTTTGAGAAAAGGTACATCGAATAACAGCGTTAGGGTTAACAAACTTAGGGTTCCAACAACCCTTTAGAGTGCATCAAAATCACGCATATAGCCTGGTAAAGATGCTCGTGCTTAAAGTTAGAATCAGGCCAAAAACCATTTCCGTACCATTTGAAAGACAAGTCAATTTTCCTGCTTCCCATCTAGTCAAAACCCCTTTTCCCAAGTATGAGGTAAAAATGTTAATAATCGGGATACAAAAAGGGAGATTATTTTTTAATACCCCCGAAAGCACTTTGGTAATGACGGCTACTTTACCACACATTTCCTTTCTTGTTTTATTTATACCCTTCCGCCAAACGGTAGCATTCCATGCAGAATGCAAACAGGGAGTCCCAGAATGCTCTTGATTTACGATCCCAGTGACCGCCGGGACATCCCTGCGCCCCACTTCGGGCTGTTTACCTAGAAAGATGTCACGCCCCATTTCTCCGGAGGCCCTTCTTTTTTTAATTGCCGTTGCCCCGCTAACTGGAGCATCCCCCGTTCTTCACTTTCTGCCTGCTCTCCATACGGAACGAATGAACTCTTCAGTTTATTGGGGAAATCCTACAAGTTGACCGCCTTTCTCCAGCAGCCTTACGGTACGGTGGAGATTTATGTGTGGGATCGAGGAAGAGCCTGCCAAAAGCCTACCTGTCTCTAATGCGTTTTCATTTCCCACCGTTAGGTCCTGTAGGATGTTACTATTCGGATTATTTTCGACTGCTTGTTGATGCAGATATTATATGGAAGATTTATTCACTTATCTGACGAACTAATATAGAGAAGATTCGTTCTCTTAATGTATAGCAAGTATTATAGTGAAAAATTCGTTGGTCAATAGTATAATGAGAGATTCTTTCTCTAATGTAGTAAACATTTATATTCTTTCTAACTATCCAGTGGGTCGAATAGTATATAAGAGAAGATTCGTTTTCTAATGTGTAGCAGTATTATGGTGAGAAGATTTGTTCTCTAATCTGCAACAGTAATATGATTAGAAGATTCGTTCTCTAATGTGTATAATATTTAGATTGCTTTCTAACTCTCAGTGGGCCAACTAATGTAATAAGAGATTCGTTTTCTAATGTGAGCAGTATTATGAAGAAGATTCGTTGGTCCAATAGTATAATGAGAAGATTCCGTTAGTCCAATAGTTTATAATGAGAAAGAGTCGTTCTCTAATTAGTAATATAATATTTAGGTTCTTTCTAACTATCCAGTGGTCTAATAGTATAATAAGAAGATTCGTTTTTCTAATGTGTACAGCAGTATACTGCACAGAAAGATTTGTTCTCTGATCTTCAACAGTAATACGATTAGAAATTCGTTTTTCTAATGTAGTAGTATTGTGATGAGAAAGATTCGTTGAACCAATAGTATAATGAAGATTCGTTCTCTACATGTGTATACATTTATGTTCTTTCTAACTATCCATGTACATTGGGTCTAATAGTATAATAAGAAAGAAATTCGTTTTCTATGTGTAGCAGTATTGTGAGAAGATTCGTTGGTCCAATAGATATATGAGAAGATTCGTTCTCCTACTGTGTATAACATGTTATGTTCTTTCTAACTATCAGTGGGTCGAATAGGTATAATAAAAAGAAGATTCGTTTTCTATTGAGCAGTATTATGATGATGAAGATTCGTTCTCTCATGGTCATTACAATATGGATTCTTTCTAATCACCAGAATGTCAGAATTATATGCAAAATTCTGTTTTCTAACTGGAGAGTCCTCGGCTCTTCACTTTTTGCCTGCTCTCCATACGGAACGAATGAACTCTTCAGTTTATTGTGGAAATCCTACAAGTTGACCGCCTTTCTCCAACAGCCTTACGGTACGGTGGAGATTTATGTGTGGGATCGAGGAAGAGCCTGCCAAAAGCCTACCTGTCGCGTTAAAACCTAATGCGTTTCATTTCCCACCGTTAGTCCTGTAGGATGTTCTTTATTCGGATTATTGTTCGACTGCTTATTTGATGCTGTATTATGATGGGAAGATTTGTTCACTTATTTGCAGCAATAATATGATGAGAATAATCGTTCTCTAATGTGTATAATATTTAGGAGCAATTTTTAGCAATAATATGATGATAAATGAGTTGGCCCAATAATGTAATAAGACGATTCGTTTTCTAATGTGTAGCTGTATTATGATGAGAAGATTCATTCTCTAATCTGCAACAGTAATACGATTAGAAGATTCGTTTTCTAATGTGTAGCAGTTTTATGATGAGAAGATTCGTTCTCTAATCTACAACAGCAATACGATTAGAAGATTCGTTTTCTAATGCGTAGCAGTATTATGATGAGAAGATTCGTTGGTCCAATAGTATAATGAGAAGATTCGTTCTCTAATGTGTATAATATTTAGGTTCTTTCTAACTCTCAGTGGGTCGAATAGTATAATAAGAAGATTCGTTTTCTAATGTGTAGCAGTTTTATGCTGAGAAGATTCGTTTTCTAATGTGTATAATATTAAGGTTCTTTCTAACTATCAGGTGTCCCAATAGTATAATGAGAAGATTCGTTCTCTAATGTGTATAATATGTAGGTTCTTTTTAACTATTAGTTGGTCCAATAGTATAATAAGAAGATTCGTTTTCTAATGTGTAGCAGTATTATGCTGAGAAGATTCGTTCTCTAATCTGCAACAGTAATATGATTAGAAGATTCGTTCTCTAATCTGCAACAATAATATGATTAGAAGATTCGTTCTCTAATGTGTATAATATTAAGGTTCTTTCTAACTTTCAGTTGGCCCAATAGTATAATGAGAAGATTCGTTTTCTAATGTGTAGCAGTATTATGATGAGAAGATTCGTTCTGTCATTTGTTGATATGTAGATTCTTTCTAATCACAGAATGTCCCAGAATTATAATGAGAAAATTCATTTCTAATGTATATAATACGTGGGCTTTTTTCTAACCACAAGAATGTCCCAGTAAAATGATGAAAATTCGTTGTCTAATTGGAGTGTCCTCGGCTCTTCATTTTCTGCCTGATTGCTCCCCACACGGAACGAACTCTTCGGTTTTTGGGGAAATCCTGAGCATTGACCTTTCTCCAACACGATGGAAATTTATGTGTGGGATGAGAGGAAGAGCCTGCCAAAACCTTATCTTTTTCGTTTTAAACAACTCGAAAAGACAAAGCATTCCTTGAAACAAATCGAATCTTTTCGAGGGCATTAAATCTATAGGAATCACTTTATTCAGATTATATTTTCAATTTATTATTCCCAGTGTTTGATAAGAATATTCGTTCTCTATTGAGTATAATAAGGTACTTCTAAATACATGGCAGAGTATCCACAATTCTTTACCCAAACGTTAGGAGGTGGAGGGGTCTTTCTCTTACACGAAGTGGAAATGAGAGAGAGATTTTGTTAGAAATAATTCGAACGCTCGTTTCGAACACCCCCCTCCCCGAACCATATCTAAGAAATGCACAGAGCCTTGATATGCTCTTATAAAAAATTTAAATATTCTAAGCGGCCTTAAAATGAAACTTGTACGGTTCTAGAAGAACGAGGTAATAACCTAGTCAAATCAATGTCATATTCGCTGCATGGAAGTCACTAGATAGTCAAATGCTACAGAAAGCGAAGAGCAGCAAGGTAAACAAACAGTTGGACAGTGAAAAAATTTCCTTTGGTTCTGCTATTCCTCACCCTCTTCCCTTTCCTGTTGCCATGGCTACCACAAGCCCTCTCTTTCCTGTCAAAGAGGCTGCCCACGTGAAGGCCGGCGTTTTGTGTATCAAGTCCTCCTTTTCTCGGTACAAAAGTACAGTTACAAAAGTATCATATCGCTTGTACCTGAGCACAAAAACCGGGATCAACCAACTCTAGATCATTTTCTCAGCAACACAATGTCGTATTGCTAGCGTGAAGTCACTAGATAGTCAAATGCTCAGAAGCGAAGAGACACAAGGGTAAACAAACAGCAGTTGGACTGAGGCGAAAAATTCCCTTGTCTGCTATTCCTCACCCTCTTCCTTTTCCTGTTGCCATGGCTACACCACAAGCCCCTCTCTTTCCTGTCAGAGGCTGCCCACGTGCGTGAGGCCGGCGTTTTGTGTATCAAGTACCTCCCTTTTCTCCGGTACAAAGTATCAGTTACAAGCAGTATCGATATCAAGCTGTACCTGACACAGCAAAACCGGGTATCAACCCACTCTAGTAATCACTTTTCTCATAAATCAATGTCGTATTTTGCATGAAGTCACTAGATAGTCAAATGCTCCAGAAAGCGAAGAGCAACAAGGGTAAACAAACAGCAGTTGGACTGAGGCGAAAAAATTTCCTTTGGTTCTGCTATTCCTCACCCTCTTCCTTTTCCTGTTGCCATGGCTCCCGCACCCTCTCTTTCCTGTCAAGAGGCTGCCCACGTGCGTGAGGCCGGCGTTTTGTGTATCAAAGGCCTACTTTTTTCTCGGTACAAAAGTATCAGTTACAAACGAGTATCAGTATCAAGCTGTACCTGACACAGCAAAACCGGGTATCAACCCAACTCTAGTAATCACTTTTCTCGCAAATCAATGTCGTATTTGCTGCATGGAAGTCACTGCGATAGTCAAATGCTCCGAAAGCGAAGGCAACAAGGGTAAACAAACGGCAGTTGGACTGAGGAAAAAATTTCCTTTGAGTTCTGCTATTCCTCACCCTCTTCCTTTTCCTGTTGCCATGGCTACCACAAGCCCTCTCTTTCCTGTCAAGAGGCTGCCCACGTGCGTGAAGGCCGGCGTTTTGTGTATCAAGTAGCCTCCTTTTCTCCGGTACAAAAGTATCAGTTACAAACGAGTATCAGTATCAAGCTGTACCTGACACAGCAAAACCGGGTATCAACCCAACTCTAGTAATCACTTTTCTCAGCAAATCCAATGTCATATTTGCTGCATGAAGTCACTAGATAGTCAAATACTCCAGAAAGCGAAGAGCAACAAGGGTAAACAAACAGCAGTTGGACTGAGGGGCAAAAAACTTTCCTAGGTTCTGCGATTCCTCACACTCTTCCTTTTCCTGTTGCCATGGCTACCACAGGCCCTCTCTTCCATGTCAAGAGGCTGCCCACGTGCGTGAAGGCCGACGTTTTGTGTATCGAGTAACCTCCTTTTCTCCGGTAGAAAAGTATCAGGTACAAACGTGTATGAGTATCAAGCTGCACCTGATACAGCAAAACCGGGTATCAACACACTTATCTCAGCAAATCCAATGTCATATTTGCTGCATGAAGTCACTAGATAGTCAAATACTCCAGAAAGCGAAGAGCAACAAAGGTAAACAAACAGCAGTTGGACTGAGGGGCAAAAAACTTTCTTAGGTTCTGCGATTCCTCACCCCCTTCCTTTCCTGTTGCCATGGCTACCACAGGCCCTCTCTTCCCTGTGAAAAGGCTGCCCACGTGCGTGAAGGCCGGCGTTTTGTGTATCGAGTAACCTCCTTTTCTCCGGTACAAAGTATCAGGTACAAACGAGTATCAAGTTGTACCTGATACAGCAAAACCGGGTATCAACCCAACTCTAGTAGTCATTTATCTCAGCAAATCCAATGTCATACTTGCTGCATGAAGTCGCTAGATAGTCAAATGCTCCAGAAAGCGAAAAGTAACAAAGGTAAACAAACAGCAGTTGGACTGAGGGAGTAAAAACTTTCTTTGGTTCTGCGAATCCTCACCCTCTTCCTTTTCCTGTTGCCATGACTACCACAGGCCCTCGCTTCCCTGTCAAGAGGCTGCCCACGTGCGTGAAGGCCGGCGTTTTTTGTAATCAAGTAACCTCCTTTTTCTCGGTACAAAGCCAGTTACAAACGGTATCAGTATCAAGCTGTACCTGTTTAGCAAAACCGGGTATCAACCCAACTCAAGTAATCCGCACTATAGCAAAATCAATGTCATATTTTGCTACATGAAGTCACTAATTAAATACTCCAGAAGCGGTAACAAGGGTAAACAAACTAGCAGTTGGACGAAGCAAAACCTTCCTAGGTCTCTAGAGTTCCTCACATCTTCCTTTCCTGTTGCAGCTAGCACACAGGCCTCCTCTTCCATGTCAGAGCGCCCATGTGCATGAGGCCGACGTCTTTGTGTATCAAGTATAACTCCTTTTCTCCGGACGAAGATATCAGGCTACAACGTGTAGAATTATCAGCTGCACCTGATACAGCAAAACCGAGTATCAACACCTTATCTAAAGAAATCATGCTCACAGTTATTCGCAGTCGCCTAGATAGTCAAAATACCCAGAGAAGAGCAACAAAGGCAAAACAAACAGCAGTATGGACGAGGGCAAAAAAACTTTTAGGTTCCGCGACGCCTCCCGTCTCCTTCCTTTCCTGTTGCCATGGCTACCACAGGCCCTCTCTTCCCGTGAGAACGCCCACGATGAAGGCCGGCTTTGTGTTCAGTAACTCCTTTCTCCAGCACACATAGGTATGGGTACAGACGAGTATCTAAGCTTGTACCGATCAGCAAAACTCAGGTATCAACCTTAATCTAGTAGCTCACTTTATCTCCAGCAATCCAGCTCATTTGCTGCTGAAGTTGTAGATAGCCAAATGCTCCCAGAAAGCTTGAGAACAAGGTAAAAGAACAGCAGTTGGACTGAGGGAGTAAAACTGCTTTGTTTCTGCGAATCTCACCCTCTTCCCTTTTCCTGTTGCCATGACTACCATACAGGCCCCTCGCTTCCTGTCAGAGGCTGCCCACGTGTGAGGCCAGCTGTTTCATACGAGGTAACCTCCTTTTCTCTGTAGAAAAGTATCAGTATTTCAACGTGTATATATAGTTGTACGCACCTGATACAGCAAACTGCGATCACAGCCACTTATCTCAAAGTTCAATGTCATGTTAAGCTGATGGAAATACTTGACTATACAATACTCCAGAAAGCGAAGAGCAACAAAGAGTTAAACAACAGACAGTTGGACTGAGGGGCAAAACAGGAAGTTTCCTTATATCGTCACTCCTTCCTTTCCTGCTTGCCATGGCTACCACAGGCTCTCTTCCCTGTGAGAGTGCCCAGCGTGCGTGAAGGCTGGCGTTTTGTAGGAATGAGTACTCCTTTTCCAAATTTGTGCATCAGGCTGACAAATGAGTATCAAGTTGCATTGCTATACAGCAAAACTTTATCAACCCTAACTCTAGTAAGTTTATCTCAGCAAATCCAATATACTTGGCAGGACAGTCGACTAGATAGTCCAAATGCTCCCAGCTGAAAGTAACAAGGAACCAAACAGCAGTTGGACTGAGGAGAAAACTCTTGTCTTTGGAAGACTCACCCCTCTTCTGCCAGTAAGACTACATCGGACCCCTCACTTCGTCAAGCTGCCTACGTGCGTGAAGCTCACCGCGCTCTTGTGTATCATCGAACCTCCTTTTCTCCGGCGAGTGTTTGCAGGCAGAGGCATAAAACAGCAGATCTTCTACGGATACATTATACCCCTCCCATTCATCATCAGCGTCTCATTTTGCTTGGCAAGAGGAACAGTGCTGTTTGATCTTTTGATGCCCTTCATGGCGCATAAACTTTCTCACTTTTTTCTTGTCGTCGCGTGATGTTTTGATAGTGGGTTTCTGAGCATTAAAGAGATTCTGTCAATATTGCATTGTTTACCAACCAGCTGAAACCGTTAGAGTTTCTCAAGGGAGTTATTGAGTCACATTAATGTTATTGTGAAGGCGGCGTATTTTAGTAGTTACTCTAGTTGGTGTTGTGGTTTGCTTTATGTTTGCATCACGACCGCTGATCGGTTTTCAAAGATTTTATATTTTTCTTGCGGCAGTGTTGAGTAGGTGCTTACTGAGTTTCCCCACTAAACCCCGTTAGTTTCTTTTCAGAAACTAATGCCAGTGGCATATTGAGACTGTAGCATGAGGCCACTAGAAAATGGTTTCTAGATCCATTATATCGGGCGAAGGATACGACTACCTCCAGGAGCAACCAAAATTCTTGATTTTATTTAAGTAATATAAATTGTTTTTTCTAATTTCTTTTAAACATAATAAAAAAACGTTTCAACATTACTTTTGGCAATATACAGCAACTAGAAAATTTTTTCCTACTTTTTCTAGTCATTCCCTCTGTATTTATGATTTGAGAGATCAGAACATATTTTTGATCTATTATTCCATTGTATTTTTATAATATCAGAAAGTATTGTATTGTTTTTTACAATTCTTATTTATGTAGGTCAGTCGTAAAGTTAAAGAGTTTAGTTTGATTTAGCCTTTGAAGAGTTTTACATTAAGTCACATGTTCCATATAAAATTTTCAGGCTCTCAGCACCCCCAGACCGAACTTAGATCTCGCTCACTGGATTTAAATCTACCTTCGGAAGAAGATGAGGATGTAAGTTCGAAAACAATGAAACACCTTTTTTTTTGTAAAAGTGTTAATGACAATGCTTTATAATGTGGTAAACGTTGAAAGATAGTTCTCTTTAAGTATTTCAAAAAGGTGTCAACAATAGATCACGAATGTCAGAATATTTTTTTGAGATTTCCCAACTTAACTTTTACTTATTCACAACATTTGCCACTTTTAATCCTACTCCAATATGCTACCATTTCAAAACTAACCTAAAATGACCTCAATTTATTCAGATTAGTTACTGTCAAGGATTCTTACAGAAAACTTCTGGCATATTATAAACCTGTAACAAGGGCAGGTAAAAAACCTGTATCGCAAATGTTGTGTGGATGGCACCATGTAACAATGAGTCTCTTAATAAAGTTCATTACCAGAAAACTATTAGCCCTTTTAAACAAGAACAGGTAAAAAACCTGCATAGGACAAAAATGGCATTGTGTAGTTCTTTTCTC
Source organism: Araneus ventricosus (assembly GCA_013235015.1). NCBI lineage: Eukaryota > Metazoa > Arthropoda > Arachnida > Araneae > Araneidae > Araneus > Araneus ventricosus. The sequence goes on along the minus strand of BGPR01016403.1, from coordinate 5,095 downwards.
TGCTTAAAATAATTCCTCCTTATTCGTACAGAAAACTACTGGCATAACAGCTATATACTGTGACTTAAGAGCAATTACAAAACTTGTATGGACAAAATAGGTATTATATTGGATGTACCACTGCTCGCTAAATAGTCCTCTTAATCGATTCTTTAGAAAAACCATTGGCGCCGCAGACTGTAACCTTTGACTTGCAGAACGGTAAAACCTGCTGTCAAGTTAAATATTATTATTGGATGGCACCGTAACCTTTAAAATGGCCTCATGTCAGATTCTTACAGAAAAACTACACAGCATACCGGCTATAACCTGTGACTTAAGAACAGGTAAAACTTGTATGGGGACAAATAGTACATTACATGTTGATTAGCGGGGTGTTAGCGCAGACGTTATGTTGTTTGAGACTTCAATGATCAGTTTGAAGGATTAATTAATTTGATCACTAGTTAGAGGAAAGTATGACTATTTCACACTGTTTCTTTCAGAAAATTAATGCTTGATCAGGAGTAAGGAATCTTCTGTGTGAAAACAACTAAATGCGATGAATAAAATGTGATAGTATGTATTGGTACACTAGTGAAACTAATTGGAATCGCTTCTGTCATAAGCGATGAGGGATAAAAAAAAAAGTCAACAAGAGTTTACCGTTTGTTTTGTTTCGCAACAAGATTGCAATATAACCATGGGGTCGATTTGCTTCACCTATTTATTAATGAAACTACGGCTTTTTTGTGTTTAAGCTCCCTCTAGATGCTTTAGTTCCACAGAAAAATGTTACCATGGTAGCTTAGTTTCATTCATGAAAATCACGATTCCAGGAAATAACGTTTATTACCCTGAACTAAACAATTTGGATTTATGAATTGGTTTTGTTTGTTTCGGATATCATTAGATGTCTCATTAATCCTTTAAGTGGACGTGTTCAGGTGTATTTTCTCTCGTTTCTAAAGCTGCTATACCTTTGAATCAGCACTGAATTAAAAGATTTCTTGTAAGGGGGGAAAAATACTTGTTGATGATGAAGAAATAGTAGATATTATAAAGTTATGCAAAAAGTATCTTACAATTATTATGAAGAAATTATTTTAATGACTTTTAAAAAGAAAGGAAAAATATATACAAATAAAAAAGAAGAAGGTATAAGTAATAAAAAAAACTGCAATGAAAAGATAAAAGAGAAATTTTGCTTATGTTAGCATATTGTATTTCAGCTTATACATTGTGTAAAAAGTATCGCATGAGAATTTGGTTTTAAACTTTCAAAAATAGTAGAACTAATTTTTCGAGGTATCAGAATAATCCTATCCAGATCATCTAAAAGACACACAATTCTATCCAGATAATGTAAAAGACACACAATTCTATCCAGATAATCTAAAAAACACAGATTCTATCTAGATAATCTAAAAGATACCTTTCTATCCAGATAGTCAAAAGACAACAATTCTGTACCAGATAATCTAATAAAGATAAATTTCTATCCAGACTAATCTATTACACAATTCTACCAGATAATCTAAAGACACAATTCTATCCAGTATCTAAAGACAGGCAATTCCTCCAGATAATCTAAAAGACACACTATTCTATCCAGATAATCTACATGACTGCATCAATATCTAACCAGAATGATAATATACACTGGATTCAACCAGATAAATCACAAAAGACAGGCAATATCCACAAATGATAATCTAAAAAAACTACATACAATTCTATCCAGAATAATCTAAGCAGACACACAATTCTATCCAGATAATCTAAAAAACACACAATTCTATCCAGATAATCTAAAAGACACACAATTCTATCCAGATAATCTAAGACACACTATTTTATCCAGATAATCTAAAAGACACACAGTTCTATCCGATGACTAAAAGCACACAGTTATATCTGTAGATAATCTATAAAAAGACACAAATATACTGCAGATAATCTAAAAGCACACAATTTTTAAGGCTACTAGCGTGTATTGAGATGTGAAATTCGCTGTCGATAGTTTTACATAGCTATGGAATACTTGTTTTGCTAATTTCTAAATTTTTGTTGAATGAAAAAACGTTTTTAAACGACTAAGCTAGTCTGCTCAAAACCGGTTGCTTTTTTCTTTCTTTCATAATAGGTTAAATCCCTGATCTAACACTTCTTTTCAGTAAAACGATTTTTTTACAACAACTTAAAGTTTTTAAACAACCATGTCATTGTAGATGAACTCTGGAGCCTTTTTTTTAGGTAACTTTTTTTCTATAGAATTCTTTTGTCGTGAAGAGTTTTTAAAAATAAGAAAGAAAAAAATGCAAGTCCCGTGACAGAAAATGATTTCCAATTCCCTTTTAGGCCCCTAAAAGTCTCCAGAGGGGAGGGACAAGAGGAATGAGTAACGCTTACGGTCGCAGTGAAAACTGTCTTTGTTGCTAAGCAGAAGAGAAATCCTTCTTCACAGGAACAAGTTTCCGTTTTTTACTTTTAACCAGGGATGCCATATTGGCCTTTTTAAGGCCAAATTGTGAAAATTTGGCCTTTTCTTCAAAGCCCTTGGCCTTAGGGATTTTCATTTGACCTTAAATTCATTTTTGGCCTTTTTTGGCTTTATTTTCGTTAATGACTTTTAGAGCAATTTTTAATTACTTATTCTATTGGTTTTTTAATAATTTTTTTATATTACATATTTCAAATAATACATAATGATCTGTCAAACGAAATAGCTCCTGAATAGAACAAGGATGTTTTAAACTTCTTTCACTTAAATTTTAGTTTAATAATAGAACATTGAATATATGCCTATCAAGTGGGATTCGTTTTCATGAAGGGTGGCTATTTTTCTAATAGTAAATGGCGTTTTCAACCAATTTGTCAAATTTGGCCTTTTTTGGCCTTATTTTAAAGTAGGTTTGGCCTTATTTTGCTACTTTGATCTGACAATCCTGCTTTTAACTAAGCAGAACTATTTTTATTTGGAGGTAGTTTGCTTGAAGATAAATTTACCTTCGTTAAGATATAAGACAAATATGAATTTTTTTGAATTGTAATATATTGAGGTCTTGAAGTTTACTGAGTTTGAGTATTAATGTCAATATTTTTTATTTTAATATGCAGTATTTTAAGCTTAGGACGAATATTTGCTTAAATTAAACAAGAATCCCCAATCTGCGCCCTTCAATTGAGCTATCTTATATAATGATTTTTTTTCTTCTTTCAGCGAAATGGCATTTAATTTTTAACCCAGACTCTTTTTATTACACTGGGACAATCGATTGCCACAATAGAAAATCACATGACCCCCGCTGAGATCATTTGACCTGACGGAAAAAAAACACCCATGCGCAGATCTGTGGAAAAAGAAACAGTGGAACTCTGCATGGGACACCAGCTTGCCGCTGTCCCTTTTCCCTCCCTCTCTGCGCATGCGTGTTCATTGATTTCCAACGCTTTTAATTACACTGCAACAATCGCTGGCCGCGATAGGAAGCCACGTGACTCCATTGAGATCATGTGATCTGATGTAAAAGACATGGATGCCCTGACCTGTGGGACAAGGGACATTGGGAATTCAGATGGTGGAACAGCTTGCCGCTATTCCTTTTTCCTTCCATCCGGTGCCTGCGTTTTCTTCGACTTTAGATTGTTGACTGGTCACATGATGGGGATCACGGAGGCCACATGACGGGATGTTCTATTGGAGCCAGAGATTGCCCCAGGGTAAACGCAGCTTTAAGGCAAAAATATCTTATGTTCTTGGCTCTCTTCAAGATGGCACCTGGAGCGTTTATATCCTCCACCCCTTCCTCTACGCCACTGTTTCGAAGGATACGTGTCAAAAATTTCAATTAACAAATTTTCTATTAGAAGTAGCTTTTAAGACGTGGGAATTAGAGTCATGGAGGCCACATGACGGGATGTTCTATTGCAGCCAGAGATTGTCCCAGGGTAAACGCAGCTTTAAAGCAAAAATGTCTTATGTTCGTTTCTCTCCTCAAGATGGCACACAGAGCATTTAGGACCGGTACACACGTACGATTTTTGACGTAGAAGCGATAAACAAGTCATTTGTGGTAAAGACCATAAATGGGACGAAATACATTGAGAACAGCTAACTAGTCCCCACAAAACCCCTTCAAAGAGTATCACCTCTACGATATTTTTTCGAGTCGCGGGGAAAGTTTGTCGGAGATGCGAGACTTTCCGCAGGGAGTACGTGGGGACTGGCTAGTTCTTCTTAATGTATTTCTTGCCGTTTAGGCCCGGTGCGCGCTGGGCGATTCTAGCCGATTTGTGTCGTTGAAACTATAAAAATAGCCCCCTTGGAGACACATAGGGGGAATGGGGGTTGCAATTATTATATTTTATTGCTTCAACGACACGAATCGGCTAGTGTGCACCGGGCCTTGTGGCTTTTACCGCAAATGACTTGTTCATTGCTTCTACAACAAAAATCGTACGTGTGTACCACTCCTTATATGCTCCACCCCCTTCTCTGCGCCACTGTTTTAACGGATACTTGTAATAAATTTCAATTTACAACTTTGCCATTCGAAGGAACTTTTTTAAGACGTGGGAATTAGAATCTACTTTTAATGAAGTCCTGCAGGGGGCGTGTGAAGATTGTTATGCCCATTCACACGGCAAGAACGCGTCATTTTAATAACCGACTTCCCACCCCGAAGGAGTTTTCTTTGTTGCGATCGGTTGACCTTTGGAAGACTGGTAAAAGAGAAAGAAGTCCCCCTGCGAAGAAGAACGAGTTTCCTTCGCTCATTGTTCCGTTGGTACCGCCCCGGGCCAGTGGGGCATACGTGCGCCGGTGCACGCAACCGGTGGGAAAAGCCATCCGTTAGGGACGTCCGCAGGGGCGTTCGCCTCTCGTCTCCAGCAGAGAAGAGTTAGTCAGCCATCGGGTTCGACAACTTGTGCGACGATTCATCAACCCTGGCTGAGACGCGGGTTCCTGACCGGCGTCTTCCTCTCTTCGATGGAAGGCGATGACACCGAGGGTTTCCTTTTTTAAAATCTTGTGAAACACCCCAGCAGGGCTGTTTTATTTGACGCAACGAAAAAAATCTGTAATTCGCTTCAAGTGTGTGGTGGTTGTCGC
>BGPR01016401.1:13264-34619 GCA_013235015.1 Araneus ventricosus | reverse complement strand
TTTTTTTCATATATTATTGACTTTGAATACTTTTCTAACCATGATCACATATATGTCATAAAACAGAAATTATTTTAAGATAGCTCTAGATTTCGGTCGAGTTATTCACTAGAGTGATTATAGATCTAGTTATTGAAGCATCTTTTTAGAATATACCACACTTATCACTCGTTTATCATCTATGAAAATATATTCTCACATTACTCGTGTCTTGAATTTTAACTAAAATGTTGTTTTAATCAATTTGTTATCGATAAACAATTCGCCAATATTCTTTTTTTCTGCGGAGAAATTTCATATCCTTCAGCTGGTTCTTTTACCATTTTTTAAGGAATCTTCTCAATAAATGTATTTTTCGCTCTTTTAGGAGAAAATCAGACTAAATAACGACAACGTATTTTATACAATTCCTTGAGGAAGAATTTAAAGTATTAAGATATTAAAACATAGATGTATATATATTAATTTGCAATGGCATTCCGTAGAATGCTTGAATAGCTTTTGCTACTGGTAACCTATGTACAGCAATACCACCATAATGTAGTAAACAGCAATACCAATAAGTGCAAATAGAATTTTCTATATGTCCTTCTTCCATTACGCCACACCATCTACGTTACTCGATTTTTTTATGAAAGTCCATTTCTCAGCGACCTTAGAACATGTCATTGTCATGAGGCTTCATTAATTGTAGTAACTGTATGCGGTAACTATCAGAGGTAATCGGCGACTGAGAAATGGAGTTATGGTAATGTAGATATTTAGTTCACGACAAGTGCGATTTGTTGATATTAGTGGATTAAGTACGAAATTGTCTCCAAATTTATCCACTACATCCTGTGATGCGATATGTTGATATTAGTGGACGAAGTACGAAATTGTCTCCAAGTTTATCCACTACATCCTGTGAAACACTTGGTCTTCCGGGTCATTTTCTTTTACATAACTAACCAGTGCCCTATACTTTGCGAAACCAGTGTAGAATGCTCTGATGGCTCGACTTATCTGTATCACATTTTTTCCGGAATGCTCTCAGCAGTGAAACAAAAGATGCAGATTTCACATATTCTAAAGCACAAAAGATCTTGATAGATATGCTCTGCTCGTTATTTGCCATTTTGAGATAAGCGGCTCGGAAAATAAGAGTCTCCGTTCTTTTTACTGATTAACGCGAATATAAATTTTAGCTCCTTCAGGCTCCACTGGGGAAGTGAAAATTTAGAAATAAATATTTAGGATCTACTTTTTCATCCTCCAACTAACACTGAAGTGTGTAACTTATATTTTTTAAGTTATATCACTTCAAACCCCAATGATTATTTAAAATAACCCTGCATAATGTCACTCTCGTGATATTGCCGTATGAAGTTTTCCACGCCCACATGATTTGCCACTAATTATACTCCAAGAAGTGATGTTCAGCAACAGATTCCGAGACTACCTAATCGTCTTTTGGACAATTTTACACCGGAAAGGAGTGTCAGGCAATGAATCAAATGAGAGCATTTCCGGAGTTCTTTGTTAGATCACGCTCAGTTAAATGTAAACATTACCCTTCCATTCATTTTGATGAAAATAACTCCGTCCGGCGCATGCTCAAAAGCTAGGAGGGTTTCCGAATCCGCTGCTAAACAATAATTTACTTTTCCTGTTACTTTTTTACAATACTGTCTTTCAAAAATTGTGAAGTTGCTGCCATCGATTGAAGCTTATATGACTTGGTTATTGAAAAAAAATATAACTTCACATTAATATTTTACTAAATATTCGGCAGTAAATGTACCCACTGGTATGTCTTGTATTTCCAAAATGACCTTTGGCACGATATCAACAGTCACTTCTCTGGCGATGCTGTCGATGATTTTTTGCTTTAGCTCGGGTGTAAAAGTGATTCCCTTTTTCAGCTTAACGAACAACACTGCTCTCGTTTCTCCATCCCAGCGATCCTGGCCTACGCAGATAAAATCTTGCAGCTCCTCCATTTTATCAACTGTAATGAATAAAAGACATCAAAACTTATTTACTTGAAACTTTTGCTAAATAAGTTGAGGATCTTATAATCTCATTTTCTAGAAATAGTGCGCACATAGACTTTATAACGGTACCGTTAAGATATATAGTTATTTAAAATGATTGTTACCTATATTTTTGTAATTACTTTCTTATGCACTAATAAATCACTTAAAGACGTTTTTAGAGTTTTATAAAATCAATCAAAAAGGAATAATATAACTGAAAAGATTGAAAGAAATTTTCAAAACCTATTCCATCGTTCCTATTCTAATCTATTCGAATTCCTATAGCTGTACTTTCAACTAATTTTTTAGCAAAATATATCATGCTGAAATTGCTTACTCCCGAAGTAGATGTCTCCAGCACAAAAACGTTCGCCATCTTGTTTCAGAGTGTCGTCGCTGTAAACAAAAAATTATGTTTTATATAGAAATAATGCTGTTTTTCTTTTCATGACAAAAAATATATTTCATATTTTTTGTTTAATTTAGAGTAATAGACTATATTATCTTATTAAAGTTTTTCAAACAATATTATTGATGCTCGTTTTTTGTTGGACCCGTATTTTTCGTAAGAGGAAAGTATAACATTCCGGTTTGTTAAAATACCAAAAGAATTACTGCATTTTTTTTCTTTTCACTTATAGCAATAATTCCTGATGTCTTGCAGCTGGCATAAAAGTTTCGAAACCTCATCTCACTTAACACTATTCACTCTCTAAAATTTTTGGCTGGTATAGATAGTCCTTGTTTTATTCCTCTATTAACTGATTTTGTTCGTACGTCAAGTGTAATATGATAAAAAAAAATAAAGTTTGGAATTAAGCTCTCAAAATCAAAAGAATTTGCACTTTCAATTCGTAGAAGGAAATAAGCACCTAAAATTATTTTTATACTCTTTGTTTGAACAGCCATTTAATTCCCAAACATGTACATTATGAACACTCCATTAAATAGAGAAGATAAATAGTATTTTCAAACTCATGAAAAAAGAAGCTCCACAAAAAGATGTTACAGACATGGTGTATGAATCCCCCTACAATCTTCTAAGTTTTATTTAATGTTTCTGTTTGCAGTCTCAAGTTGCAAATCGCCTGTTTTGTTTTATTTTTTTAAACTTTTTAATTATTTTTTAATTTAATTTAATTTTTTATTTATTTATGTATTTTGGAATTAAGCTCTACAAAATCAAAAGAATCTGCACTTTCAATTCGTAAAAGAAAATAAATACCTGAATACTGATATACTGATTTTTTAGACCCACACCGGCCATCCTACCCAATTAGGTGTAAGGCCTGCAACGGAATATCGCCTGTTGAGAATCAAAATGGAGAAAGTTCTAAATTCATCATCTGAAGAAAATAGAGCTGTAAATGTTATTTTTTCCATATGGCGTATGCCGCACTCTAAAGGCAAGAAGTTTAAACATCTTTTCTCTACTTTTACAGACGAGAAAGACTTCATTTAAGTGCCATTTTCTTGACTTGAAAATCGAATTTTTTTTCTCCTTCCAGTTTCACCGTTATGATTCTCAGTACGCAATGCATACTAATATCGTCTGGATATCCTTAATACATAATTGTATTTCTCTTTCAAAAAATTTTGTTATCTAATTATGTTACTACAAAATTATTACCTAGTTAACTTCCTAAGTTTCATCGTGTTGTTGCTTCTGCTGAAACTTTACTACATGGTTTCTATTAAATCGAAACAATAATTAGCTTAGTTTAACATTTAGTCCATCATTTTGATAAAATTTACAGAAATTCTGGCTGCGAATATAAAAAAAATTGTTTTACTTTATTCGAACTAGATCCATTAACGCATATTTCGGACGTTTTCTAAAGAACACTTTCTAAGCTTGAAACTGAATAAATCAATGTTTTCTATTCACTCACCTTCTACCAATCACTACAATCCCTTTGGTTTTAGGATTAATCCATCCTTCATCGCATTGCCTCCAAACACCTAAATACAAAAATATATCAGCCAACTTTTACGCAACAATAATATAAAATAGCGAGAGTGTTCTCTCTTCAACTGTTTCAATATGATGTCTTTTTTTAGCTTCGTACTTTAGTGAAGACAATAGCGTGTCAAATTTTGATATCCAGACCCAATACCGAGTTTCATTTACCATGCTTGTTTCCTTTAGTTAGTTATTATATTTGCATAGACATGGGCAGAAAAGCAAACAGTCAGTAATTTGGCGGATTGGGTCCAAAATTTGAAGCAGATCTATAATTCTAGTAGTAAAACCATATATAAAATCGTCCAATCTCTTTCGTCCAAAATTTGGCAGAAATCTTCAATTTCATTGTATAGAAGGCTTGCAGAATTCCGTATGTCTAAAGTGCTGCCTTTTTATCATCATCTTCACAGAAGGGAAAATATAGTTCCAGAAATATTTCTGACGGACTCAGGGATATATAAAACGTGGAGATTCTTAAAATGTTGAGGTCGACTACTTTGATTATTACAATATTTCCTCGTTATGTATATCAACTACGAGAAAGTAGAAATTGTGAAACATGTCAAAGTAATTGAAAGAACTCCAGCCGAATATATATTACGCAATACAGTAAAAAATTCTTTCACATTTCATACAACGATTAAAGAAATAATTGCATACAGAAGGGGAAATATAATATAATATGTTTTACAAAATATTTCTCAACAAAAATGAAAGATTACAAATTGTTCTTGCCGTAGTTGATTGGTGTACCATTCATTTTTCCAACCACGAACAAAAATCTTTCTAAAACTTGAAGTTACTTCAAGAACAAATGACAACGCGAATCATTTAGCGATAGTTATATTGATGACTAACTCCATTTTATTCTTCTGTGAGGCTTGTGTTTCTCGAGCTCATTCCTCTTGATGATAGCTGAAGAGAAAGCTCGTCTGAAAATGGAGCAAACCATACAGGAGCACAAAGCAATCTCTGATGAAAACAATTAATCTTAATTATTGGTTTGCTATAAATTTTTGGGAATATTAGAATTGTTTACTGTCTTAAATGATGGCAATTTTGAGAGTCTGGAAACTTTTGGAAAAGAATACTCAAACAAAACAAAGAACATTTTGAAACCTGTTTCTATTGCATTTCCATTTGTTTTGTTAAGAATGCATTATGTTACAAAATTTTTACTGTTTCCTTCCTTATACCAAAATATTTCTCTTGCTGATCGGCTATAAACTGAGACTCATGTAACGTATTTAGTATAGAAACCTACCGATAGAACTTTTTGTAACTTCCAATGAAATGGGAAAAATTGCGAGTGAAGAGTCCACATGAATTATTTTAAATTTAAATCTAGAGATAAAACTAGCATAAGTACACAAACTATGTATTAAACAAATTAAAAACATAGCCAATGTTTTTACACAGTTATACTCCAGAGAACAAACTCCAAAATGCATGTTTTTAAATTGAGCTGTTTTCGCACAACATTACAGAAAAAATTCTAATAATACATATTTACAAAATTAATTATTGTAGTATAAATAATCTGCTGTGCAATGGATTGGAGATTATTCAATTTTGCATAGCAAACTGCGTCCTTTTAGATACATTTTGTAATAATCCCTGAAATGGTATTTGGTACCGGATTGTATAACTACGTCTATTGAACTTATTCGTTTGACCATTGCTGGGGAAGAATCATCTCTCTCATATAGTAAGTTTCTGCTTCTATACGGAGAATGGACGTAATCCACAAGCCACAAGGGAATATTCTTCGTGCAGCTTTAGTGACTTAGCAATATGCTGGAATAAGATTTAAAATGGGTTGCTGACTTTTGTTTCGTTTAGTTGTATATTCTTCCATATGTTTGTCTTAAGTTTCTGTGCTACTTCTCCTTCAGCTGTTCCCTTGATCTTTTAACAATAAAAATGATAGGGAGCTTTTTGAATTCCTCAGTTCTATATAGATTACTAAGTGTTGAATTTTCCTCCATAATAAATTGAGACTCGAATAGTAACTTAAACATTTGTATCCCAAATTTATTTAACAGCAACTTTTTAATTTCATTTTTTGCATCATTAGATAAGATTTTGAGCAGAAGTCTCCAGGAAAGGGGAAGAAATTTATTTGAATTAATTAAAACAACTTAATTAATTTAATTAAAAAATTTAGTTCTACCTTCAGCTGTTATTTACTGCTTGCCGTTGGAACTACCTTCTTCGTATTCTTGTGAATACAGTCAGAAAAAGCAGTCGTATAAGAAGATATAAGCGTGATTAAAACCGTAACGTTGGATATAAAGGGTTAAAATATTTTGAATACTTTTGAACGCTTATTAAAATTTATAACCAATATTTTTACAATTACAAAATATAATTTTTATTTGATTTAGGCTCCACTATGTTGAAACATGAAAAACTAAATTAACTACATACCTGGATATTTGGAAAAGTATGTTTCATTTAGCTTAGCATTATTTTCATCCTTCCATAGATAAACAGGAAAAGACGGAGTTGGAGTTTTGACAACCATTTCTCCACGTTTTCCAATAACAGATCTCCCTAAGAAAGACAATGTTTTTTTTTTCAAATTCTAAATTCAGCAAAACAGCATCCATAAAAATTGTATAATTAAAACTAATCAAAGATTGAACTTTTTACTTCAAATGGAAAACCGCCATGTTCATATGTAGCTTTACTTTTTCTCATATCAATCAAAATCCAAAACATATGCATCATCAAGAACTTTTTTATGAATATGAACTTTAAATTTCCAATGCTTTTGATTTGTGTTTGCCTAGGAAATCGGGTATCTATGTATACAGTATAAGTTTATTAATATGGCAAGATACTTTGTATTGCTGCTGCTCAGTACAAAATGAGCATCTTAACACTTTTAGTGCCATTCAGAATATTATAATATATATTTTTAAAATCAAAGTAAGCAATCATAAGGGCTCAATTAACAACTATTTGTTGCCGTATAAAATTCTGCAAAGTAAACTTTTAAAAATAAACTCGATTCTTGTTAAGCTTAATATATCGTAAAAAGTACCGTTATTTTATTGCATCTACGAAATTTCCCTCCCAATGGGACATTTAAAGTATGACCATTCAAATTACTAGAAGAACTCATGAAACAATTATCAACAAGAATGAATTTCATTATCGCACTTAGTTTTAATATTTCAGTAGAGCTTAAAATTGGGTATTATTATAATGGTAATAGTTCCTTTCCTAAGGACTTAGACCAATCATTCGCGATCTCTCCAGGCTACGTAAATGGCGTAGTGACATCCCATCATTTTATTAGCCCAACCATTTAGTACGGACAGTCACGGCCGCTCCGTACCTGCTTCACCCCAAATCCTTCAGTGAACGCCTTGCTAGAATACATCGAAAATCCCCTTCCTCCATGTACCCCAAATCCCTTCCTTCCCACTCGCATTCACTGAGCGTCCATTCCAAATGGCGCGGAGTGATGGAAATTAGGACTTTTAAGCTGGTCATTCACGACAACATTGCGCCATTCCATTTGGTCGAACGACCAGTTTGTTTTCTGCCCATTCAAACTCGATATATTTAGGTGGTTCATTCACGGATGCTCCAAAGAGCACTACCGGCTGCTTTGTTCCCCCGCCTACTCCTCCGCCAAGCCATACTGACTCCCATATATACTCCCACTCCCCCCACACGGGGGATTTTCGCTTTTTGGAGAGAGCACCCACCGTGATTTCTCCAGTCTAACTTTCAGGCACATTCCCCCTCCCCAATGCTCCGCCCCACACGGGTTGATCTGTCTGTTGATTTCCTGCTCGAAGGATCGTATTTCATTTTTATGACCGAATGCGAGGAATGAAAATCCAACAACATTGGAATTCCAAACTCTCCCTCTGTCTAAGTCAATTATCATCGGGATTTCACATTGACGAATGGGTTTGGCATCCTGTGTTCCAAAAAATGTGGGTTGGAACACTGGTGAATGTCCCGCTTTAGGATATCCCACCTTTCACTCCACGCTACGCCAATTCTGGCCAGTTTCCACATTGACGACGTGTTTTGGCTCGGAGCGGTCGGATTTGCCTGGCGTAAAGTGACATTGAATAAGAGGCTTTACAATTTACCTTGCTCGTCAAAAACATGTAGGTCCACCCCTAGTGCTGGCACTTGACACTCGCTTGCATATCCTGGTAGATTCAAATCGAATCCCGTGAAAGCTCCAAACACCTCTGTCGCACCTAGTAAATGACATGACAGAACTAGTAATATGGATACAGTAAACATGGACGGATACATGATACTTTTTTCGAAAATTTACTCTTTTAAAATGATAAAAAATAATGAATAGATGTAGTATAAAATGTTAAGCACTTGTTCAGTTCGTTGAAATACAGATGCAATTTTTGGAAGAAACCCAAACTATATAATGTAAGCTTCAGATACTATTTACAAATAATTTTGTTTCTTATGCGGTCAACAGTAGAATTTTTCGCTTCAGTTTTTTTTAAAAATAATTTATGCAAAAGTATGATTTGTTTCATAAATTAATTTATTTATATAAACGTTTAAACAGCACACGAATGAAAGTGGGACTGTGTTTCTTGTGCCGTAGTAGAACTCCGAAATTTCTTTGATAGTTCGCTGTGTTGGCCAGAAATAATCAGGTGTAAAGCGGTTTGCACGGGTTTGTCCTTGAGGAAACGGAAGCGGAAAAACAAGCAAGGCCTTGCCACAGATTCCTCTGATCAGGCTCATCTGATAGCATCGTTTTCAGCGCACGAATCATTATCACTTCGTTGGCAAAGTTGAAGTCCGATTTTTGTCCGCAGAAGGTGTTAATAGAACCGACATTTACATTGGAATTTATATAGAATTGAAAGCAGATTATAAAGTGTGGTTCTTTCCATGATGCGGTAATTTTTACACTAACGACAAATGTTCATTTAATAGGTTGTTTCAAGCCCAAGATTAAAATCAATTACTGTCGGAGTAATCAATAATAAATAACTGTCAGAAAAAATAATAAATAATTGTCGGAAAACTGCACTACTGCCTGATATTCCTTTAGTCATATGCACATTTGATTGTAAATGTTGGTTCTATTAGCACTTTCTGTCAACAAAGATCACACTGCTGTGCGCTGAGCCTGTTTAGAGGAATCTATAGCACAACCTTTCCAGTTTTGTCGCTTCTATTTCCCTCAACGGCAAACAGTTTTATATCAGATTTCTCCAGCCATACTCAGCCATCTACCAGAAAACAACAGGTGTGATTTTTCCACTAATGACAAAGTGCACATCACCTAGCCTGGACAGCTTTGCTCGCATGCTCATGATGAAAATCACTGCCCCATCGGGAAAATACAAACATGACATGCACTCAGTTTCTTACACAATTGTTGGTAAATGTCGGTTTCAATGTCACCTTCACCCGATAAAAACTGGATTACTGCGGGCTGAGCCCGATTAGAAGAATATATAACACGATGTTAGTTGTTTTGTCACTTGTGTTTCACTTAGTGAAACAGAACTTAGTGTTCGCCGTCGTGAACTGATTTACACCAGATTTTTTTTTGAATATGCATATCTATCTACCAGAAAAATTTCAAAGACTCTGCCACATGGAATGACGCCATTGGAACCAAAGTCCGGTTTTCATTCGGGCCATCCTAATAGTAAGCTTTAAAATATCAAAAACAGATTTGCTGTATCAACAGGTAGATAAAAGTTATTCTTTAATTTTGGCTTGGAAACATATGCATAGTTTATTTAGCTAACTTAAAATTTTCTTTTCAATATATAAAAGATTATTAAGGTATGATACAGTTCTATTGAATTTTATTTCTTTTCCAGTAAGTAATAACATGACAAAGATTTTGTTTTTCCTATTTAAAAAATACATATAAGATCTGAAGCTATAGTGGTATTTACTTTCATTAATACACTTAAAGGAAAATGGTTTGATGTTTGAAATCATATATTTTGCACCAAAACACAAATTAGGTTTTTAAAATTGCTTTAAATCGAAAATTTAGTTCAATCTGATTTCTTAAAGCTCATGATAATAATGTATATTTTTAAACTTTCGATTCATTAATAAATTCTGTTTTTATCGACAAATAAAGAACGTGAAAAATGTGCTGCCCTTAAAGCTACAGTAAATTAGTAAAAAGGAAAAATATCAAAAGAAAAAAGCCATACATTTTCGAATAAAAACATCACTTACCATATATGCCAGAAACAAAAAATTCTTTTTTAACATTTTTCTGTATAAACTCAAAGTTCCTGATTTTAGACGGACTGGCCCCAAGTGCAATAACTTTCAAACTGTCGAACTTCATTCCAGGTTCTAGATTAAAAAAATAAAATTGATATTTTTATTTATTAGATTCCTAATAATTTTATTTCTCAGTTTTATTTATAAAATCTTTTGTTTCTGAAAAACCTTAGTGTTGTATTTGACAGTATTTTCTTTGCGTTTATCAAATTGAACTAGACATGACAATGAGATAATAAAGTTCGTCAAATTCTAGAGTTATTTCTCCCTTTAAATAAAGATAAATTAACAGGTTTTTGGTATTTTCAAAGTCGCAAATGCAAAAGAAAGACATTTTAATTGATAATAACTAAAAAATCTTTTCTTATTTCAAACAGTTGCTTAAATTAAAAAGTAAACAATTCGATTACTCGTTACGTTTATGTTAACAAGATAAGTTTATATTTATTACCTGGCTTACAAACAAAACCTCAAAAGATTTTTTAAATGTTTAGCAAACTGAAGCAAAAATCGCCATATACCTGGTAATATTGACAAGTGAAAGTGAGATAATTCCAAATAAAAATAAACACATTTTAAAACTGGAAGAAGATTTTATTAACAAAATGAAAGAGGTAACGTTAATGTAAGAGAAGATTATACAGGGTGTTTATTAATTATTGTCAGGGTTTCCGTACCTCATAACTTTCGAATAAAAAATATTACGCAAAAACCGATTACGTATTCGTAAATTACAACTCAAAGAATTTTACGTGGCAACAATGCGATCTTAGCGCATTTGCAGTCTGGGTAATTATGACGTCATAAATAAAAATGGCGACCGTGCAAGAAAAAGCAATGTGTGTATTGTGGTTTTTCGAAACTAAATCAGTCATAACTACTTAACGTCGCTTCAGGACCACGTACAAGAAAGATCCTCCTTCGGATAATTCTATCAGACGCTGGTTAACACAATTTCAGGAAACTGGTAGCGTTCTACACCGAAAGGGAGCGGGAAGACCGAGCACTTCGCAGGAAAATGTTGATCGCATCCAAGAAACGTTTACTCGCAGTCCACGAAAATCAACGAGACAAGCAGCTGTGCAGTTACATATGCCGCATACGACGATATGGAACGTTCTCCATAACCGCCTTCATCTGAATGCCTACAAAGTGCAAATTGTGCAAGCTTTACACCCGAATGATAAACCGCGTCGTTTTGAGTTCGATGTTACTATAAAGTAACATCGAACTCAAAACGACACTTTGAGTACTGTCAAGAACATTGTGTACAAGACCCCTGTGCCCTCCCTTGATGAACTGAAGCGCAGAATTGTTACTGCGATCCAAAATGTTACCCCACAAATGCTGGAGAACACTTGGAGGGAAATCGAATTTCGTCTCGATGTGTTACGAGCCACGAAGGGCAGCCATGTGCAAATTCATTAATCTTTTTAATATCATTAATAAAATTCTTTGAGTTGTAATTTACGAATACGTTATCGGTTTTTGCGTAATATTTTTTATTCGAAAGTTATGAGGTACGGAAACCCCGACAATAATTAATAAACACCCTGTATATATATGTCCTACTACTTAACCACTGCAAATCCCCGTTCTTAGAGCGCAAATCGCTCCGGCTGATATGTATCCTAAGAACCATCTAGAAATATCCAGATTAAGTTAATTTAGATAAAGTGAAACTTTCTATCAATTTTGAGAAATGTAAAAACAAATTGACAACCTCCACTGTGTGATAAACTAATATTGATTAAAAGAAACAGCGTGGCACCCGATCGCTAGCCAAACATTTCAAAATGTGGCAATATTTAAAAGTTATTAAGAAGTTAGCTTTAAAAATAATTTGATACAATATGATGACTTTTAGTCAAAGAAAAAATGAATGATTAAATAAATTTCACCCGTACTGAAAACGTATCGTTTTCACCCACAGACAGACACCGACATGCAGAAAACTCCAAAATGAGGTGATATTTTTTTCTTTTTTGTATTTCTAGGTGGAATTTATTTGAAGATTACAAATCTTCCTCTTACTATACATTGATTACGAGAAAGTGAAAGTGAATGACAACACGCGCCTATAAACATTACATTACTATGCAATTTCGGTTTCCAACATACTATTTACCTGCGAGTGTTTTATAGTTTTCTAACCAATCAAAACAGGCAGGTGTGAGGCAAGCGTATGTTACGTTGTATTTTGAAAAACAATCCCATAAAGTGAAGCCTCTCTCGCCATAGTCTGCACTCCCAGTGAAGAGCAGCAGCTTGACTCCCAAAGCCAAGCTTGGGATGGGATTATCCCACACGCTCCAGCCAACCTAAAAAAATAAGTTACGTAAATTAGAACACTGAAGAACTGAAAAGAGGTTGGCAAAGTGATTTAATGCAGTAAAACAAAGCAAACCGTTGGCCTAAGAATGACTAGATTATTTTGCAGCATTTGAATTCGCTTATAAAAATGCGTAATATTTTTTTCGACACAGCTGAGGAATACTTTTAGGTTTTATGCCAAGTTTAAAAATAGTGAAAAGTAAGACTTTAATGCGAGACACCTGCTGCGATTGATTGTTTACTGTAATTAAAGTCTGGAGTATCGATCCACTAACAACTATTTCAAATTCTAACTATTATTTGTGTACATGTACACCTTGCGATTTTACTCTTACAAACACATATTTTAAAAACTGATTTAAACAGTTTCCTATATTATCCCATTTTTTATTTAATGGGATAGTATCACTTTAAACTTCCAGCGGGCGCGCCTGCGCAAATTTTACGACAAACGGGATTTTTCATGCCCTGTTTTTTTTTATTCGGAGTCAAAACTGTCTAAAAGTCATTGCTATTCCTTCATGCGACCCCTCTCTTTAGGGTTAGTTTCAAGGTGTTTTTATACTGTTTTATGCTTCTGTCGTAAATTTTATGAAGCGCGCCCGCTCGTATAACTTGAATAATTTTTTTCACGTCTTAACGTTTCAGTTTGATAATCATAAAACCAGTGCGGATTGGGACGATTTAATATTTAATTTTACATTATTAAAGATATTTAATATGTAATAAGCCAGCCAGTAATCCACCAAGCCGAAGAATTTTTCTTGAAAAACTTAACGTTCAGTCTTATGAAAAATACCTCACTACTCCAGCCCCAAAAATCGAATCTTCGCCATATGCCTTACCATGTCTTAAAGTTTAAATTATATATCACAACCTGAAAAAGCAAGTGAACTACGACCAGAATTGAGAAGAAGAGCTTGTGACTTTTTTTTGAAAGAAAGAAAACGATCTTCAAAATTAATGAAATGCGGTAGGTACAATATAGTGTACTTGTAAGCGTCACTCTCTAGTAGAAGTTCAATGTTTCATATGCAAGGACAAAGATTAGAAACTAAGAAGAAGGACTTTGTTGTACAATCTTAGTTTGTATTATATTTTTTATTATATATTGCTTAATACATTTTTTATAAAATAATATTATTAAATCTCATTACTTTCTCTAATTTCAGTATAATTTTAGATTTTGCAAATAATATTAAAATTAATTTTCACTCTTGATGAAAATATTTGCTTTTCTGACGTGTCTCTTATTAGTATTATGAAATAATTTGCAGCTGGCATAGTAAAAATTAGGAAAATTATTGTGTCGTAAAAATTACGACACGCGCCCGCTCGTGTGAAATATTTTAGCGCGCCCGCTGGAAGGTTATTAGCAAACATTAAACACTTACCACAATAACTTTTCCATTGAGTCTAAAAGTAGCAAAAGTAATACGAAAGTTATTAAAAAAATATCCAAGAAAAATTGGCGAATCATCCGAATATACCTAAAATAAGTACTTACCGGACAATAAGTATATACAGTGTCTCCCTCCTTCAAATTCAGATGAATCCCAAAATCTCTCAGAACAGCAATGAAAGTCTAAAAGAGAAGCTTCTTCAATTAGAAAAATGAAACTGCAATTACTTCAGATATTTCAAGTTGCAGTAGTGGCCAAAGAAAAACCACCAACCTAGATTCTGTCTTATTCTGTGCATAAAGTTGAAGCAATCGCTTAAAGAATGACGCAATAGGAAATATGAGCATGCGCTCCTATTGCAAACCAATAAAAATTACCCTCTTTTTAACAATATTATTTGCCCAATTTAAATTTACAATATCATATTTATAAAAAATGTAAGTGGTGCGTTTCCATTGGCCAGTACTTTATATACTAGCATTATTTACAGGATGTTTCTCTACCACAGGTAGAAACTAAGGAGGTAAGTTGATCAAATAAAAATCCGACTCAAAACACCGAACACCGAAATCTGAAAATGGCCCGAAATTCCATTTTCAAGTTCCATACAGCGTTGGAGATACCCCATGTTATATGCATACTCTCAAAAAACTTTTGGTCTGACATTGCCTCGGACTATTTAATGGGCTCTCTTCAAAACAGACCGAACTACCCTCTACCACGTAACATTTTAATCAAGATAGGATCCACACCACTAGACGATGTTTCATGCCGGCTACGTTTATAAACGAAATTGATACTTACGTGTGATACAGATTTGGGAATGAAAACTGAGACATTTAATGCAAAACTGAGGGAAATTGGTTGATTAGAACGCGAGATATGAATTTTTATCTAAATTACATTTTTTCCGAGTCCAGACGAAATTGACCAAAAATTAAATTTCAAATGTTATGTTCAAAATTCCTTCGGAACCGGATTTGGGGATATCACAAACGAATTACTTCAGCCAGCTTAGACATGCGGATTTAACTTGAATAGCCCGGCCTCCGCGGCAATTAATCGGGTACTGTGGCCCTCACATAATATCTCTTTTGACGAGCGGCTCATGCGACGACCCCTCAGACAGAGGTACGACAAGTCATCGGCGGAGGGTTATTCAACCTCCACCATAACTATATCCCACAGGGAAGCGATACTCTTCTTAGTTACACGCCAGGATCTCATCCCCATATTTTAGATGCCCCTTATGATCAGAACTAAAACCTTTCAACGTTACTGCGCACTTATCTTTAGCTTTCTGCAGTTTGGTGTTCTGTATTAGTACTTGTGCTAAATATTAATATATGTTTTTATAATTCAAGGAATCGTCCAGCGTATTTTTTCGTAATGGATGTAGTCCTTCTAATGGATAAGTTTATTGCGACTAATAAATGAAATCA
Organism: Araneus ventricosus; assembly: GCA_013235015.1. Lineage (NCBI taxonomy): Eukaryota > Metazoa > Arthropoda > Arachnida > Araneae > Araneidae > Araneus > Araneus ventricosus. The sequence continues at coordinate 19,186 of BGPR01016401.1, read as the reverse complement.
ATTGGATGCACTGCTCTCACCGGGTCGGCAGAAAAGGTAGGCTCATTTTGATTTTCAATATTTTTGAATAAACCCTGCCAATTCTGATTGAAATTTGAGATAATAATTTACAGGCTCATACCTCGTGCCCGAACACCTGGAGTTACAACCAATTTCTGATGAATGATTTGTGTAATTGTTGTATGAGCAACCGCTCCAGCTGTCACCGTCTGTGTAACGTGATTCCAGTAAGATGGGACTTCATTTCTGTCAGCGTCCTGACTCTTGACTCCTCCGTTAACCATGTGTTTGAAGCACGGTATTTGTAACATGGTTGGAAGATTCAAACAATGCTTCACTTGACTGCTGGGCTCATCTCCCCATGCTTACATTTACTAAAATGTTTGGTGCTCGATGACCCGCAAACAGGGCAGAGAATAACTTTGATGCCTCAGGTGGCTAAGATAGACTGGTAATATTTCAGAATATTAACGATTTCATAAGACGACATTGTCAGCGTGTGTTACAAATCTAAAATTAACTCTTAACATATCCAGTGGTCACTGTCCTTTTGAAATATTGTTCTTATTATTATCAACGAAACACCGTTTGTTCACCTACACGTTTTTATTTCGTGCACTATAGCACGTGAAGATGACATTTGCAACCATGCTTTGGTTTGTGACTCAGATTCTTCTAAAAGCACTCCGCCCACCCCCCAGAAGTTTTTACATGCTATAATGTAATTGATCAACATGCAATTAATTACAGAAATACAAGATTATATTATTCAAGATTTCTAAACACTGCTATTTTCAAAATATTTATTTGTGTTGGAAAAATTATATTAAGGCTTTTCTCTGAAAAGATACAAAAAATATAAAAAAATTGATAAAATTCGTTTTTTAAAAAATATTTTAACAATTTTTGACTTGACTGTCGGAAAAAATTATTATTCAACACAGATGAATTGTTTTTTCATGATTTTTGTTTGTTGTTAAGTTTGAAGAAAACTTACTCCTGCAGAATGCAAGACACCTTTAGGAAGTCCAGTTGTTCCTGATGTGAAGTTAATGGCAATAGGATGATCAAATAGCAGTTGTTCGAATACGAGGTCCGGCACTTTGCCGTCAGAGTTTTTTCCACTCTCTAGAAATTCTTCAAGCAGCATGCTGTGAAAATGAAATATCTCTAAAACTTCTACTAAATAGTCATTCAAATAGTAAAAAAAATAGTATCAACTTAGTGAAATATTGATATGCTATAATAATATCCAAAAGTTTTAATCTTGCTGATCATTGAAACTATTTGACTTCGGTCAATGAAATGAATAAATATTACACCATATTTATTTTTAAAAGTTCAATTTAAAACAACAGAACGGTCATAAATTACAAAATATACTGAGCATAACCTTAAATGTTATAAAGGAACTTACAAATATGGATAAAATATTTACCATGTCTGAGAGATCCACACCTTGTTTACTAATTCACATCCACTCTTTTATTATTATTATTTTTTATTTTTTCTAAGGAGCCTGTGTGAGTTTTCTAAGTTATACACTTCTAAATGAAACTACAATATCTTACATAAAGGTATATCTGCGAGGATGGATACAAAAAAAGTTTAGAAGGGTAATAAAAAATTTTTCATTAACATTAGAGAGAAAATAGAAAAGGGAATTAAGAGGCAAACTTGCCGATCACTTTTCCACATAATCACCAAATTTATTTAGGCATTTATCTGAACACAGGACCAACTTTTTTAACCCGGCTTGGTAGAAATCACGTCTTTGCCCAGTGAGCCAGTTCTCGGCAGCTGTTTTCACATCACTGTCTGAAGAGAACCTAACCGAAATTGAAGGAACATTTATTGTTCCAGACAATTTTGGAAAAAGGAAATAGTCAATGGGCTATCGTGAATCCATATGACACAAACGCCCTGGCATGTTAAGTGATGGTGTCATCCTCCTGCATGAGAATACCTGGGAATCTGGGTTCCAAACACTTAACTGGAACAAGGTTCTCTTTAAACAGTGATGTGGAAACGGCTGCCGAAAGCTGGCTCAATGGCAAGGAAGTGACTTCTACTAAGCCGGGTTAAGCAAGTTGGTCCTGCGTTCACATAAATGTCAAAATAGATTTGGTGGTTATGTGGAAAAGTGATCGGCAAGTATGATTCTTAATTCCCTTTGGTATTTTCTGTGTAATGTTAACGAATAATTTTGTATTACCCTTGTAACCTTGTTTTTTTATCCATCCTCTTATATCAATATACAGCGAAAATACGGTGGAGTGAACACAGCTAGATTTGTAGAACTAATGTCTGCCTCCATTAGAGTATCCATACTCTATGATATGAAGCTAATTCTCTCAAAACCGAATCGAAAAGTTAAGAGATGCCATTGAAAGAGAATACACCCAAATTCCAACTGATATGCTTAGCACTGTTTTGCAACTCCATCGGACTGAGTCATCGACAAATTCTAGAAATTAACAACGGCCAATAATTCGAATATTTCCTATAACTGATAAATTTTGATAAGATTCTAAAATTGTATTAAACTGTGCTTTTGAAATTTCGGTAAATATAGCAGTTATTGAAAGGCAAATCCACTTTTCCGAACATTCTGTATATGCGTAAAAAATTAAATTAACAATTCTTATAAAAAGCAAATAAAAATTACTGAAATTGAAATTATTAAATAATTTAAAAATATATTACTGATGCTTCTTTTTGGAAGTAACACACACCTTTTACGTATTTCTGAGAGACGATTCACAGTTTGCTGACGAGTAGCTAGTACAACCATTTTCTTGAGATTTGGAGCACCTGCAAAATATATGACAAACTAAGTATTAAAACACGAAACAAATAGTAAACTATTTTTTAAAAAATGAATTTAAAAATGCATGTTTATTAACCCTTAACTACTCGCGCCAATTCACACAGCAAAATTTCCCGCGCGGTGTATTTTGTACACCATATAATTTTAAATATCTAGGTAAAAAGATTAATGTTTTATAAGATCAGTTTTAAGTCAAATACAATAACCATGTGTTACAATAAACTAAAAACACTTCAAATAGGCGTTTATGAAAATATTACCCAATAGTATAAATTTGTGAACTGCATGTTGAAGATTTGCAGATTTATAAGTTTATATACAATTATAATAAAACAACACAAGCAAGAGGCAATAAAGATATTTTAATTAGAAATTAAACAACTTTAATCCTCCATTAAAACAGAAAAAAATCCAGTTAGAGCTAAAATAGTACTTATTTAGTGTCGGTTTCTTCATTGTTTCGAGATACTCAACGATACAAAGACTTCGCTCAAGTTGTTTGGTTCAAATGAAAGAAAACAAAAACCTTCCTACATCACTCAGCAGGAGTCATCGTAGGTTAGCTGGGAGAAAAAGTTTAAGGTCGAATCAGAATTGAAACAGCAGCCGTTAAAGCTCCAATGGTGCACAAAATACACCAGCACGAGTAATTAAGGGTTAATATTTATTAAGGGAATGGATATCTTTAACAAACTCAATACCCCGTGCAATTCTTGCGTTCTTCTTCTACAATGGATACCATCACATGTAAATTTAAAATATAACGATATTGTTGATGGTCTTGCTAAGGAGGGTACTACCATGCCTCAGGCCAATGTAGAACCCTTGACCTTGAGCTATACTCAAGAAAGGCCTTGGCTAACATTTCTTGGAGGCATCCAAGGTATCATAGTGAAGTCCTCGGTGCTGCTATACATTTCAAGGGGGATAGGAAAGACCAAACAGCTTTGGCTCGCTTATCATCCAGTCACTTAAAAACCCTCAGATTCTCTCATGGTGATAATAAGTTCAATATCTGCACAAAGTGCAACATGATTGAGGCTACTCCGCAGCATCTACTTGACTGTGTTGCCTTGGTGTATGATGATCTGCTCAAGCGACCGGATTTCGTGTTGGAGGTGGTGAAGGCGAACGACCTCACGGATCTGATCTGATTCAGATCAGAAGGATTAGAAAGAAGAAGGGTTAATGAAAAGTATTTTCCTCATCAAATTAATATCTAGTTTTCATTAACTTCATTCTACCGATATAAAATAAACCACTCTCTTCTAACAAAAAAAAATGTCTTTTTCAATCCTATTGGAGAAGAAAACAGGGAGCGTCAAATGAACATCAATTAAAGAAAGTAATTCTATTTTTAAGCCAGTGCAGAAATGCAATGGCTAATTTCTCATTGCCGCGTTCTGTTTCAATAATTCATTACTGCATTGTTTAGAGACGAATATTTCTAATACATCAAGGAAAATATAATTGGGTATGTTGCTTAAAGGCACACTTTGTATTAAAAGATTAAATATAGTGATAATGCGCAACGTATCAAAATTTTGAAAGCATGTTGCATTAATCTAATTTTAAACATTAAAGATATTCAAGATGAATGTGAATCACTGATTCAATAGCATAGTTTAAAAACCTAAGTTTCAAAAGCAGCAAAATTATTTTTTAAATAAACCCTTTCACGTCGAGCCAGGAGGTCCGAGGCGGTGTAGAAATTTTGCCTTAACAGTCAGAGGCAGTTAGCTTCTTTTGATAGGAGGTGAGGTTCTGAGATAGCTTCAGAGTTAAACGCGGTAGGGGGTCGAATTATCCTTGCCCACTACAGCCCATTTCTGTGCGCTTTAAGGGAGCCGTGCGCCAGCAGTGGGTTGGGTCGTGCGTTAAATGATTGGGAGAGTCCAATTCATGTAGTATCCTCCCAAAGAGGCCCGGTCTAAAAGAAGCTTGGAGAAAAATGTCGCCCCGAGATTAACGAGTTAAAATATGTCAATAATTTATAATAATCTAACCTTATAAAAGTATTTAAAGAATACTGAAAGTTATTATGTTAAGTTAACTATTAAATTATTTTAACTTAATTAAATCTACGTTAAAACTTCTTAAAATTTATGTTAACAAATGGTTTTAGTGTTGTCCTTCCTGCCCATATAATGTAATAAAGATAAAACACTGAGATTCCTGAAAACCACCTACATTATAAAACAAAAGGTTGCAGAAAGATGAAAAAATGTAGTGTTTTCCTGACATTCTGCTTTCATTGAACTACAGTGCAGGTTTTTCTAGTCAGAATACTTTTATTAAACTAAGTAACAGTTGCCTCCAAATTGACAAATCTAGTTTATTCTACTTGATTTGTTTATCAATTTAAAATTCCGTAATTATTCAAGACCCTATAGTCAGTGAAAACTCAAGTTTACATTGAGAGGAAAGCCGGGTAAAATAATCCTTTGTGATCCAAAAGTATTTAAGAGTAACTGATATACTGCAACAGAATTTAGTTTTAAAGTTTAGAAACGGATACACTGCGTAATATAACTACAAATTTTAAATAAAGTTGTTTAATTAGTGGAGGTCTTTCTATCGTCCTAAGACGCGCAGACCCTACATGCAAATAATAAGTATGTTGTTCCCAATCTAGTTTAGGGATTTTGAATCCCCTGAAATAACAATTGCAAGAATAAATATGTTATTTTTACATTCGTTTTCAATATAAGTAAAATGAAATTTATAAGTAAAATCACTTACACTTATATTTTTAATGCATTGTAAACTATATTATATATGAAATTTAATACAGCTACAATATATATAAATATATATATATATATATATATTTACACTTACTTTCTGAAGCAGCCACAAGTTTTTCAAATAGATCAATTTGTCTTCCTTCATCCTGGAAATGATCTAAAGCAAATATGATTGTTGGATCGAGAAATTTCACTAAATTTGAAATTATCTGCAACATTGAAAAATCCAAATTTTTTGTTAGAATAGCATTCATTTATATATTAAACTTTGAATCAAATGCCCTGTCAATGTAACTTAAAATACTTCAAGGAAAAGCATATTGACCTTTTTTCTGGTCTGCCTTC
>BGPR01016401.1:0-13254 GCA_013235015.1 Araneus ventricosus | reverse complement strand
CCCGACTCGTCAACTTCCCCCGGTTTCTCCTTTATAAGTAAGCAGTATTTTAAACATTTGATTTTTAAAAAAGACGAAGTGCACTCACACGTTACTCTGTCTCCTACTGATAAGCCGTGTTTACGAAATGCAGCAGCGTACCGTTTAACTTCTTCAAACATTTGAGCGAAAGTCACCGTTCCGTAGTTCCCTAGTTCATCTGAAAATATACAAGATATATTTGAAGTAAAAGTAAATCAAAAATACAAATAGTCGTAGCGAAATTTTTTGTGTTAAAATTGTTAAATTAATTAAATTATTGAATAGTTTTACAGATAAAGTCATAAAAATTACCTTAGATTTCCATATGACCGCAGTCCCTTTCGATCTAATAGCAATAAAAATCAGATCCAATTTCTTTCTTTTCGTAATTATAATTAAAATAACATTACTGATATAGGTTAAAAGTCATAAACTTCAGAAATGTTTTAGAGTATTTTCTTTTTCATTCTTAAAGTATCTGACTACGTGAGGGAACGAATTTTTGAAAAAGCGCTTTAATGTGCGATTTCAGTTCATTTTCTGACTCAATATGATTCAAAACAATGATTAATATCAGTCAGGAAATTTTATGACACTTGAAATTCAGTAAAATGGGATAATTTAGGTAAAAAATGGGAAAATTAAAGCAAAAAGCAAAACACTCTAGTAGAAATTCTAATCCATATATTCAAATTCTTTCTCTACACAGAACACTTACAGCTATGGTGAAGGCAATGAACTAGGATCTATGAAATGTTTACATTTAGAGGAAAATTACGGTAAGTCGAGTATTCTCTTATTCAAAATTTCCCAAAATGCACAGGTATAATCAACATTAAGCAGCTCTAAATTAAAAAGTTTTTATCTCAAAACTATGTCTCTAATTAATTGCCTTTAGTACGGTTAAGACAACATATATACAAAATTTCACTTAAATATATAGATAAAGTTTTTCAGATATTGTGTCTTGCTTAAGTAACTTTTGACAAAATATAAGTTCTTCAGACAGAGAATTTAAAGTTTTTGTTTGCTTTTGATTAAAAATATGTTTATTTAACTTCTTTTGAAATTTGTCACATTTGCAAGATATACCTGCTTTATTCAGAATCTTATCACATTTTTTCATTCTGAGAGCCCGTAATATTTTTCTAGTGTTTTTTGTTCCTGCCAAAGACCGTCTCTTAGAAGTGACGATTCTATGGTTATCGAGGTTAAGATATTGTTTCAATGTATATATTGGCCAGGAACTATTCCCAGTTCATGAAATACTCTTTTAAGACCATAAAATCACACTCCTAACAACACGTTAGCTGGATTAAAACTGATAAGAAGTTTTAAAAATAGAAAGTATAATAATCCAAATTCTTAATACCACATTTCTTTCCTACTATATTTGATATTTTAGTGGATATTGTTTATAGATTTCATTCATCAAAAAATGTAATGAAATGAAAGAAGAAAGTAAAAATTCATTACGACATTACCAAAGAATATGAAAATATAAACAGAACATTTATTACTTAGCTTTCAACAACGGAAGAAAAACGCACGATTAAATATTTGATGAAACAATCAAAGCGGTTTGAACTTCATTGCATCAATTTTGAAGCAATGTTGCAAATTATGCATAAATATATCTTAAAAACTGTGAAAATTAGGGAAAAATTTTATGATAATTAAATTGGTATCATTAGAAATAAATTAGAATTAAATTAGAAATAAATTAGAATTTTAAGATTAGGTAAAAATTATTTTTGTGTGGTAATAATTCCTGCATTATCTATGAAAAACTCTAAAATTTTGGTTGATTTTTAATTAATTAAAATTCTAAATTTTTAAAACATTCTCTGATGTGAATGTTCCCACCCCCAAAAGCGTACTGCCAAATTTCGTAGCTCTGGTTGCAACAGTCGGTCTTGTAGAGCGCCAACAGACGCACACAGATCAGACACACACACACACACACACACATTCGTTGTTATTATTAGTAGATATGTAGAATAAATTGACCTCTCATATTATTATTCAGAAAGAAAAAGGAACTATATTCACATTTTTCATTACATAACAGAAATCAGTCAATTACCGTAACATATTAAAGCTAATCGATCGTCTCTGATTCTTAGAAGATTTTCAGCAAAATTTAGTCTAGCGCCACTGAACCATTCATTGTCCAAAAATCCGCTTCCCGTTTTCACAAATACCTACAAAAGAAAATATTTTTACTATTTTATATTTATATTTAGAAAGTGCATCATATGTTTTAATTCTACACATGTATGTAATAATTTCAATTTTCCTAGTTTAAAAAATCTCTTAACTTTTAATTCATAAAATTATTTCTACTTAAGCTCTAGTATAAGAGTAACTGCCACTGTAACTGGAAGAGGTCCGGGTTCAACCAGATCTAGCGAGAGGGACTTTCCCCTTTTCGAAACTAGTATAAAAATTCGCCGCGAGAATGGACTCTGAAAATCTTCGCACTTCAACAGAACCTAAGTGCCTTCTGTTCAAAGTTTTTTGTCGACTGGATCATCAAATAACGTAAAAATTTGTGTGAAAATAGTTGGAACAATGGAAATTGAAAATAAAAAGTTAAGAAAATAAACATCTATACATGCCCCATAGAAAAAAGTGTCAATGAGAGAAATGTTCCGCTTACATTCATCTATGCATAAAATAAGTTCACAGTTCTTCCCGCTAAACTTACAGAGATATGTAATTTTTAAATTTCAAAGGGATACTCACAAATTTAAATGGAGATGTTTATTGCAGAAATGCAAATTTATTCAACACAGAAAAACAGCGAAATACAAATATTTGTCAAGTAGTATATTAGCCAATCATCACGGATTGAAAATAAATTGACAATGACACATACTGTTACTCAGTTTCATTTGCAGATAGTTGCAACTATCGACTTGATAAAGAATGGAAGGACAACTTGAGAAAATGAAAATTTGAGGTATAACAGGAAAATAGCCTAATATTGAACCAGAATACTGAATTATTTGCTCGTAGCGTTGTGCGTATTATTAAGCATTACCTAAAAGCAGTGGCGACGCGTCCTTTAGGTCTGCAGAGTTGCAGAACTCACTAAAATTATTTTTAAAAAACGTATTTTTGTTTTTATTCTTATTTGCTTACTTCTATACTCTAAGAGTTCGAAAAAAGATAAAACGAGAAAAGATGATAGAAAATGAACGAAAAAGTAAGACAGACGCAGGATTGGACAGCACACCAAATATTTTTGAAAAGCACTAAAATTCGCTCATTACGTATAACTGAATGATATTTCTACTTAAGCTCTAGTATAAGAGTAACTGCCACTGTAACTGGAAGAGGTCCGGGTTCAACCAGCTCTAGAGAGAGGAACTTTCCCCTTTTCGAAACTAGTATAAAAATTCGCCGCGAGAATGGACTCTGAAAATCTTCGCACTTCAACAGAACCTAAGTGCCTTCTGTTCAAAGTTTTTTGTCGACTGGAGGTACGTGCCCCTCCGGGCCACTCCTCATTTCTCGTCTCGTCTCGTAACGTTTCTTTCTCACAATGTAATTCCTCTCCATTAACACGCTGCCTTTGCGTGTAAGTTTCATTCATGGTTATGAAGTGGAATTTACTTTTAAAGATAATCATTACAACCTTTAATTTCATATAATCTGCATTATAAACTTCAAAATGAATAAATCGAAATTAGAATAAAGTATTAATTGGATCAACCTGTTATTCAAGATGTTTTCTCTATATTTCAAGTAACGAAATATTATATGTATATTAAGTAAAAGATTGACTTCAAGGATTAAGTAATGATTAAAAAAATATACAGTGGCCTGTCACTTATACGCGCTCTCTTTTATGCGCGTTTTTTTCGCGGTCCCAGCCAGGGATATAGGAAAACAATGATTACTCTTATTCATTTATGCGCCGCACTAAAAAAGCAGCTCTCACTTATGCGCGTCGCAAAAATTTTCTTAGTTTAAAAAGTTTTTTCTTCAGCAGAACAAAATTCCATTTTATTCTGCTTCTAGGAATGCATTCCCTTGCCCTTCCCCTGTCGTTCAGATTCCAGGAACATATTCCTTATACACAGGGGTGTACGTGGGGGTTCTTGTGATTGACGTCAGTAAAAGGCGCATTTATACATCAGCCAATTAGAGAGGTTAGTACTGTACGTACCGCGTGGAATTGATCGCTAACGAAAGAACCATCTTTGGAATTTTGATTAGATAGTTACGTTTTAAAATGGCAAAAAAAACCGAAATTGTCGCTTTCGTTTAAAATGGATGTTATTAAAAAATTCGAAGAAAATCCTTGCACCTCTAAAGCAGCTTTAGCGGAGCATTTTAATGTCCAAGAATCGACATTGAGATGGATTTTAAAGAATCGGGAGAATTTCCATTTTCTTTGTGTTCTTAAAAAATAATTAACGGAAGTTATACACTTATTTGCGTTTTGAAACTAATATTATTTACATTTTTCAGTAGTATATACATAATATTAGTTAACAATATATGTACACTGTATTGATGTTTCACTTTTAAGCTCCCCTTTGTGATTTTTCACTTATGCGCTATCCCCTGCGTCCGCGCGTAAGTGAGAGATCACTGTAGCTTGAATTCGAGATGATACCAAAGATGTTTTATTAGCTTAAGTCCATGGCAATCATTTCCATGATTTTTTCTGCACAAACCACAGATATAAAAATGACTTTCCCGGAGCACTACATTATCAAAAATGGATTTAAGACAAGAAAACTAATTTAAAAATCAATGAAATAAATTACTGAAAAGCACATAATTTTTTTAAAAAAATGAGAAATGCGAAAAATGGAACTAAATAGGAAAAGCTAGTGAAAATCCTACCTCTTGAGCCGGAAAGTTACTAAGAATTTCAAGATATTACTGAGTCACACTAGGACACCAAGAAATCCCCCAAAACAGTTCTAAATCATGCAAGGCGAGCATTGAAATTTGTCAAAAAATGGGACATTTAATTGTATGAATTGCAAATTTGTGAAAAAAATACTAACAAAATTTTTTGATATGTATCCACAAAAAGAGTTTAAATATAAAACACGAGATTGCTTGTTACAATGTTTTTCGTTTAGCCCGAAGTCATCTCTATTTGAAGTTATTAAAAAAAACCAATAACACAATATCTAGGAAAGACGGAGTATCATAACTACAATACTTGAAGTTGTGATGTATAATCAACGTTTTCTATTTTCAGTTCACTCAAATATTATTTGAGTTATGGGTCTTCGATATAACCAGAAAATAACATATAGAAGATAAATGTCAGACATTTATAGACTTCGGTACATTAACACCCCTATTTCATAATCATAGGGAATTTCAACATGGAGAAATTTCTTTCCTAGAAATATTGATCTTTTTTTATAATTTATTACAGTTATAATATGATAAATTCTTATGATAATTTTTTTCAGAGAATGCTCCATACTTCAATGAGACTCACCTAGCTATAATAAGATCTATACTAAGTTATTCAAAACATTCAAGTTTGATCAGTAGTCCGAAATATCGAAATAAAAACTTAAAGTAGCTGAAATAAACATCCGAAATGAAACAAAAATTTTGGGAATGCTTGTTATAAAGTATATTGTATATGTAACGGACTGACTGAATTATATGTTTTTACCTCATCGTAAGGTTTTGAAGCAATGACGTCGAAAAAGTGCCATATTTCTTTCCAGAAATCTGGGTAGTTCTCCACTGACCACTTATGTAAATCCCAGTAGGAATCTGGAAAGAAAAATTGTAACTAATAAATAGGTTTATAAGTAGGTTAATCATACAAGATCTCATACTTTATTTAAATTAAAGGATAATTAAGGAATCTGAGATGAAAAATAAAGTTTCTGAAGACCATTAAAAGTGTGAGAAATTTGTGAACGCAAATCGCGCATGAAGATGGACTTTGTTCAAAACATGAACATCTTCAAGAAACAATTCCGCACCGTTGACAAAAGTTGCTCACTACAAGAGATTTTTCTACAATGAAATATCAAATCTGGCCAAGATTATTCATAACATTCTCTGTTTATCATAGTAACTTAGTAAGGTTCAAAGGCCACTGAAACATGCACTATGCATCTCAGTTAATGATATGCACAAGACATGAATAATGGTGTGCATCTTTCTCATGCTCAATATCAGAGGAATTTACTTAAAGTGATAGTGAATTCGTGTCTTGTGGAGGCAAAATGATAGATAGCTCATAAAAAAACAATCCATTTTTTATTACTTTTTTAAACCATCAAATATCCATTTCTGCGGGATGGCAGATAAATTCATATGAGGAAGCCTTGCTGCAAAGATTTGTTAAAATCTGTACATTTGTCAAGATTATTCGAATGAGAGAGCAGAATCGATGTAAAGAGATTCCGCATAACATATCCTATTTTTTCGAGCAACGACATATATCAACTTTTTTTTGTATTGGACTGTATTTTCGGTTAATGAAACATAATACTCCATTTCATCTACTAGATTACAGAAAGAATTTTCCCTTCAAATTTGAAAATATTGCAGGATGTATCGGCCAATAAATCCTCTCAATAAAAACCAGAAGCAATGTATGTTGCGATACTATGCTTTTTCAGAAGTCTGCGTTGTTAAAAAATTTCTAATGAAATTAAAGTCTACACGTCTTCTGGAAAAACATTCTTGTGTATCAAGCTTAAATAAGACACTAGATCTTGCAAAAAATACATCGTTAGAGACAGAACAGTTAGCGGTGTCTATAAAAGTAATAGTTGCAGTTATGTAGTGTAGTTGAAAACCAGCTTTTAAGCCTGAGATAGCCATAGAAGAGTAGACATGACGCAAAGGACCCGCATGGGCTGTTTTTTACTTGGCAAAATAGTCGGTTGATTAGAATGGGGACGGACACAGATGAAAGTATCCCCTTCTCCCCTAATATTCTCCCTTTGCTCCAGGGGGCAAAGGGAGAATATTTAAATTGGTAATAATGTTTTGTTATATTGACATCCCGTTTTGAAACTCAATACCCAATGAATAAGGGAAATGTTCCCTGGAGTATTTCCCTTATTTCATTGGGTACTGTGGCATAAATGCCATATTTTTTGTCCTGTACCTTCTTAATATTAAACAAGCTTTATGTTGTTTATAGCAATTTGTTGTGCTTTTTCAGCTCAACTCTTACAGATTGTCATCATCCTTAATGTGTGCACATTTGTGTAGAAGAAGAAATGCAACTTCATCAGTCTTTGTACTTCATTGCTACTAGAAAGGTGTTGCTCTCGTCATCTGACCGTGGTTCAAAATTGCGAGTTAGTCTCAAAATAACCTTCGTTTTAATTCAAAACGGGACGTCAATATAACAAAATTTTATTAGCAGATACTTCTTCTTTTCTTATATTTTTTGCTCTGCAATTGAATAGTTCTGTTTTCTACAAGAGTTTGGAAATTAGGTTTTGTGCATTGTTCCATTTGATATATTCTGAAATTGCGAGATTTTATGAATTATCTTTTGATATTTCAGATTTTATGTAAAAGATAACTACTTTTTCTCTCTTACAACTATTTTAAATTCTTAAATGAGTTAAAAAATAATTTTCAGCAAGTATTAATTAAATATAAAATAAAGTCACTAAGTTATTTGCTAAAAATTCCAGAGATAAAAGAGGCAATCTGATTTTTTTACATAATACATAATCAAATAGCTTTAATTGACTTACCAAAGTGTTGGCCATACTTCTTTTCAACTATTTTTTTGAACTTTTCTAGCTCGGTATTTGGTACTTTCTTATTCCAAACAACAGTAGGGTTGCTTTCTAATTTGTCCACAAAGCCATTTCGAGAATAACGTACTTCAAAAGTAAACAATACAAACCAAAGTTAAAATCAATTAGATAATTTCTAACAAGTACATCAAATACACAAAAAAAATTTGCTCATCAAATATGAAAGAACTTAATAGCTCAGTTGGAAGTAGTTTGAGATTTCCTGACTTAAAAATTACCGAAAATGCTCTTTCAATCGCTTTTCCTATTTTGTGTATATTTTGAAAAACTTATTTGTAAAATATACTTTAAATGTAGATAATATGATTAACTTAGAGTATGAATTTTTTATAGCAGTTCGGTTAATCTATATAAATGATTATAAAGTGTATAAGAAAGCCAAATTTAAAACAAATCTTGAACAAAAATTTTAATTGATTAAAGATTTCCTCATTAGCAACTTTCCTACTTGATATCAAAAATATGATAAAACTATATTTTTGAAATTAATTTTTAAAAATAATATAAGAATACGAACAAATATCTAATCTAAATATGTGCCACTGCAAAGTGCAGTGTTACATTATTCTGATTTTTAAAAGATTCTATTTTGTCAGAAAGTCATTTAAAAATTGTTTTTCGTAACGGAAAGATATTTTTTTAATAAATGTAAAATTTTGTGACCTATAATTATGTATAGTGAAAATATCATAGTTCCTTCAGATATCTAGACAAACATAAAACGTCATTATAACCAGGCAGTGCATACTCGATAAAGAAATATTCTGATAAGTGACATGAGTAAAATAAGTTTCCAAGTCCAAATAATTCATAAAGAAATGAAATGCCTCACAACTGTGCCAAATTTGAAAATATAATTTTATTAATAATTAACATAAACCTAATTTTATTCGTAAAAATTATTAGAAGCTTGATGCATCTACTTTCCTGTGTCTGATAAAGCACCCTATTCTGGTCTCTTTTCTAAGATTTGAATTTTTTTAAACATAAATTATTAAGCGAAATAAACTTTAATCCTTTGCAAATCACAGCTTTCATTCTTGGAAAAGTGTCGAAATATTCAGAGTGCACTTGAAGTGCTTCTGCAATTTTAAATATTTCAATCTTCGTAAGTATATGTGTTGGAAAGAATTCGTAAAACTACATTAGAAAGTCAGAAATATCTAGTTTTCTTGTGTATGATAAAGCACTGCTATCCTGGTCCATTTACTTCAAATACTTTTAATAAAGCAAAAACAAATTTCAATGAAAAATAAACAATTAAATGATATTTTATCCCTACTTACAAATTTTAATAATCATTCTTACTTTCACACAAGAAATTTGCTGTGAAATTTTCTTTATCAGTAAGCAAAAGGTGTCTTTCATTTTTGTGAATGCTCTTTATATATGTAATCATCTTTATATAATAACAAGTGAAACGATGTCCTTATGCAGAAGCAAACATTTCAAGTGGAAGAGTCAAAACTTTTTTTTAAAAAAAGTGAAGTAATAAAATAAAATTAAAACAAAAAATTTGTTATAATAACTTTATTAATTTTTAAATAGTTCTACGAAAATATTTCTCTCATTGGTTTTGATCGATGTGAAGAATGAAATTTCTGAGAATGTTTCTGAATGTCGTGTTTGTAAGCGTCTGGAATTTGCGGTACGATTCCGAATTGACACCAGAATTTTAAGTCCTCAATTTACATTTAATGTAATTTTTGTTAGAAAATTGTATCTCACATAAATATATGAGACCAAATTTTCATCTAGCTTATAATTCAATTAAAAAACGTTTCATTTCGGTAATACCTGCTTACCGTTTTAGTGACTAGCAAGTACTTTCTAAAGTTGGTTTTTGTGTCTAGAAGCTTTGATAGAACTATAAAACACCTAAAAAATCAATTTTTTGTATAATATCCTTTAAAAACTTTTAAAAGGAAAATCTGGTGTTTCATTTTCATGCAAATTTTACTCCAAAATCAGATGCATGTACCACACGAACAGTAGTTTGATGCCCCCTGACCTTTTGGATTCGAAAGCGAATATTCATTGTTTTTGCTTCTATTTCATGACTAAATCCATTCTCACATTAAAGCATTGTTAATATGTTCAATCAAAAGTTTTATTCTGCCTTGAATGGTATTAAGCAATTTCTTATTAGAGAAATGCATTCAGCATACTTCATCCAGAAGACTTAGTATATTTGAATAAAATAAATGTTTTACATACTTTCATTTCAGGATAATCTTCTTGAAAAGAGCAATTTAAATTTAAACACTCGTCAACTATATATACAGAAGATGTTCGTATATTTTTTTAAACGTTTTAAGT
The DNA here is from genome assembly GCA_013235015.1 of Araneus ventricosus. Lineage (NCBI taxonomy): Eukaryota > Metazoa > Arthropoda > Arachnida > Araneae > Araneidae > Araneus > Araneus ventricosus. The sequence goes on along the minus strand of BGPR01016401.1, from coordinate 3,124 downwards.
AAAATATCTAGACAATCTTCAAAGTAGTTTTATTTTTTAGAAATAATTTCTCTGATTTTAAATTATTATATGATTTTTAAATTTTATTTAATCACGAAATGATGTTTGTTACTAAAGAATGGATAAAAAGCTATTTTTCGTTATTTTAAGAGAAATATTCCTATTTAGTACCACTAAAACCCATGGAGCTAGTACATCTCAAGCCAGAATAAACATGATTACTAATGATCTATTGAAAGACGAATTCCAGAAACGTAACTAAAAAGGAAGTGAACTTCTTTAAGACTTTCTAAGGTAAGATCTCCGTTTTTTAAATAAGCTCTAGCAATTCATAGAACTGTTGCTAAGTCATTAAAATCCTGAGTCTTAACTCTAAATAAAATTATAAACGGTGATTTGAATCTTTAAGAAAACATAAAATATCTTCTTTCTCTTAGACATGTCGCCGAATGTTGAGCTCGATGTCGAATTCTGAGTAAGAAGCATTTATTTGTTGAAAAATGGAAAACTGTTGTAACTTTTGATAAAACTTGGACATATCTAATCGAATGCTACAAAAAAAATATTTATTTATCACCATAAAGAAGAAGAAGAAAATTTTAAAAATTGGTTTAAAGAATCAAAATAAATAAAAGTAAGAAAAATTTGGTAAAGGATTTAATGTTGTTGCCGATTTCGCATATCATAAAAAATTAAAAATAAGAAGAGCTGAGTCATGTAAAATTAATTTCTTCATATTAACAAAATTATATTTTATAGTCAATATTTAAGGAAAAATGTCATCATTTTACTTACACGCCCATCAAGCAATAAAACTTCATCAAGAAAAATGCATCAAAACACATGTCTGAATCAACTGCTTCATTCTCCGAAAAAATTGAAGCAGGAAACCCTATCAATTCAATGCCATTAACACACATTCCTGATAAATTACCTGATGCATTATTCATGGATTTTTGCACGTTTGGACGATTAAAAAGAGCAGTGAACGATCACAGATCTAAAACTACAACTGAAGTATGGAAAGTTCTGGAAGAAGAGTAGGAAAATCTAGAAAATCTACCTACTTTCATTTTACAAATAGCATTTTTTTTTATAGAAATTAAGACGCGAAGTGATAGTTAAAAACGAGAGAAATTAAATTAAACATTTAAGACCCAAGAACTAATCTAAAAACCTGAATTATTTATGCCAAAATAGTTCAAAAAATGGGCGAACATCCTCTGTTGAATAGGAACACACTTTATAAAATATACTTGAGAGCAAAAACGCGAGGTGAAAATACTGAAATTTTTTCACTTAGTACTAAAAACAACTTAATATATCGCTTCACTTCATATTATGTGTTTTAAGAATAGAGTTAGTTTTGAATTCAGTCCTCTTACCCGAATTGCAAGACATTTTCGATCTATTGCAGATGAGACAAGCAACGCCAATATTCTTTGAAAGGAAGATATATAGGTGTTTCGTTGACGTTTTGACACAAGCATTTGATGTTTCCTTGATTCGTCAAAATCTACAATACTGTAGTCATGCTAAGCATGCATGTTATTCAGTTAAATGCACCTGTAGGAACATACCTACCTGATAGAAAATTTGATGGCATTTAAAAAAGGGAATCTATTCATAAAAAAGATTCATCAGTAATAAAAAATCTCAGACAGAGAGACAGACAAAAATCACAGACAGAATAGACATAATCATGATCATCCAAGAAAGTATTTTTTTTCTAATACCATGTATAACTTCTTTATGAATTAGAAAAACTTGATGAAAAATAAAAGTCTTGAGATTTATTTTAGATACACTTAAACATTGTACTAAAGTTTATTCTTTAGTCATATATATTTTATTTATTTACGTCAAATTAATACTTCTATCTGAAGGAAAGTGTCTTCAGTGATTGAAACTCTGATGACACTTGTAAAAGAGAATCTATTGATAAAAGAAAGATTTCGGAGAAATATATTTTCTAATAATCCGTGTAAATTCTTTATAAATTAGAGAATTAAGTACAGGAGAAAAAGGAGTCTTGAGAATCTTTTTTCACATCGCACTTAAACATTGATTATACACAAATTTTTTAGAGACTTCCATGTTTTTATTTTTGCATTAAATTAATGAGGTTTTATCTGAAACTTTTAATGTTTGCAGCATTTGGGTTAATATTTTTCAGTTTAGAACAAAATAAATGATTTGAATTATACGTCTTAGTCTGTAACAGTTCGGAACAAATTGATTATTTTATTGTTTTAGAATTACATAAAATGTAATAAAACAATGATGCAAATATAACAAACATAAAATTTGTTTGATTAATGTTACGATCATTGCCTTTACCTAAAAGAATATCCCTCTATTTCTTTTCAATTAGAATTACTTTTTTCCTACATTTGATGAATTTACTCTTGAGACAGCCCAACAATCTCATCAACCATGGATCAGCAGAACTTTCGTAAATTATTGGAATTTGATCAAGCAATAATTGCATTTCAAATTTTTTGTCTACTAATTCGGAAAAAAATTCCGATTTGTATTTTAGTTTCTGTCCATTCTATTCATTTTGATGCATTTCTCTTAAGTTGCAAATTTAATAACTTTTATTGAAGGTCTGTTTAAAAGAATTGCGCAAATTATCATTTCCAAGAAAGTTTAGTTCATTTTATAATGCTTCTACCCATTTGTAGTAAAAAATTCTGTATTAAAATAACTTAGTCATGAGAAAAACTTCCTTTATTTATAAAGCAATGATTTTTTAAATTGAAGAACATAGCAGCATTCTTAATTGCTGTAATTTTTGTTATTCAAAAAAGCTCTTTGATTTTCCGCTTAAAATAAAATATAATCCTCGATAACTTCAAAATAGTTTGTGCTTTGTAGACAGACTGAAAAAAAATATTTTCTTTTTGATCGTCGTGAATACAATTCATTTAAAATTCTCACTCAAGGGCTTCAATTTTCAAATATCAACCAGTTGCATACCAATAAAAGTGCATTTTCATGATAAAAGAAAATATGCATTATAATTCTGATCAAATCAATGCCTCATTAAAACTGATTCGCTTGCCTCGTAGTTTTTTTAATTTCTTTATTGTTTCACGCGGAGAAGCTTGTCAACAGAAAT